>CAIGRL010068715.1:0-18717 GCA_903798325.1 Fraxinus xanthoxyloides | reverse complement strand
CCCCAATTGTTGAACTTGATTCAAACAAATGAAAACGAAGACTTGTCGAATAACTATGCTGTCACATAGTATAAAACAACGTGCTATATAGCATGCACTATTCCTGAAATAAAGAAGTGGAAATTTGTTCTTCTATACTGTCGTGGGAGTTATAACTATACGGTAACATAGATCATTTTCGGAACCTATTTTTTTAGTTTTTTTCTAGAAGTGTATTTTTGGTAGAACTCTTGTTATTTTATTTTTTTTATATAATTCCATTTTAATTAGGTTTTATGGGCTCCCTATAAATAGGATTCCTTTTCATTGTGCAAAAAACACATTATTGAGAGAATTGATAAATCGAGATTTGTTTTCTTTTTGTTCATTATTGAACTTAAATTCGAACTTATCAAAGATTTTGTTTTTGTGGCGTTAAAAAATTTCGTCGCAAGGTTCATAGTTTTTGTAATTAAGGGGTTAAGTTATTCCATAAAGACCAAGGGCAATGAAAACGGAAACAATTATCTATAGGACCATCTTAGGGAGTAGAGAAGAACCAGTTGGAGCTACAATAGATGAATTAGGTTGGACAGCATTGTGAAAGGCCATGCTTTGTCTATTTTGAGACTGCATGCTACAATTTTAATGATGCAACCTTCCTTTTTGTCGTAATTGTAGAATTTCTTGTTGTAATTCTTCACAATATGCCCAAATTCCTTGCAGCTATAGCAATGCATTTGTGTCTTTAGTTTTCCTTTTCCTTGAGTAGCACACACCACATTAACCATCTCAAAAGTAATTGTTTCTGGAATTATGCCAAGTTGTCTTACAAGACACTTTCCTCACATAATAATTCACCAAGCTTACATCCAAGGAGGGAACAAGAGTGTGGTTTAGTAAACCAGCTCACGCAATCTCGAATTCTAGTATCGGCTTCATCAGAAATTGATCTCTTTTACCCTTAGCTTGAACAACATGCGGCACTGCTATAGCTTCTTTTTGGAATGAACTATCCCGGAATATTCACTCCATAGATTAAGGAACCCACCATAAAACGGGTCAATAGAAAGATTACCTTGTTTGTAGTTGGCAATTTCTAACTCCAGCTGAAATTTTTGGGCACTGTTGTCTTTAACCGTAGTGAACGAATGAAGATTGTTGACCATATGTGGTTCAACATAACTCCAGACAAGAAGCAATCTTAGCATCATTGCTTTCCCATGAATTAAGTTCGTTGGAGTCTGTCAGTGCCATAAAAGACCCATCTAAATGACCCCATTAGTTCTTCCACAAACATCCGAAACTGAAATTCCCAACTCGAGTAATTTTCCTATTAAAACGAATAATAGAAATTTATCCCAACATGATGAAGCAAAGTAAAAAAAAATTACAGCTCTAGTCCAATAGAACGGCAAGCCCAGTTAAAAAAATTGAATCCAAATCTGAAAGTTATCCTTATTCCAACAAAAATAAAATCCAATCACAATCCAAAGCCCAATATAATGGCACAACAATAGCAGCCCAACTAAAAAAAATCAAACTAATTAATCCAAAGCTTATATTAATCCAGCCCAACAGACGAAAGCCCAAACCAAATGATACTTGTCTAAATATGATATTGTAGACTGCTCAGAAATCTAATATTCCCGATCAACGTACGCTTCGATCAATAGCCCACCCACTGAAACAATCCAAGAATGGAACCCTACCATCGACACTAAGAACAGATGCACTGAATTTCATAGAGGGAACTGTGCTAGAAACGCAATCAAGAATCAAGCTACAGAGAGCTTCAATGACCCAGAATGCACTGGCGAGAAGCGATTGCATTTTACTCACCACAGTTGCCAACAAAACCTCTGATGAGTGACGGCCCAAAACCAGAAATTTTTCTCTATGAAAGCAAAATATTGTTAATCGCGATAATAATTGAAAAAAATAATCTAGTGGGGGGCTCTGATACTATGTCAAATTGGTTTCAATTGCCTCTAAATGGAGGATTTCCATTTCCTTATAGGGAAGAGAATGACACAATATTTGGTTTACGTACATGTAATTACATCAATTTGCCTACGTAAATATGGTAAGAACTAATTAGCCTATTAGAATATATACAGATTTGGGCAAGAAGAGCCTCTAAATCAAGAGATATTGTATCTATCTAACAACTCAATACAAATAAAGTAAGGAAAGTATAGTTGTTGATATATTTTGAAGAAGGTATGTACTTCCTACTTAAGTGTCAAAATGATTGGATTTGAATGTGTTATGTGTATGTATGCCAATGATGTAGATTTTTCTAACATATATGTCACATGATAAAGGTGCAGTAGATAAATTTTATAGGAGTGTTGGTTATTTGCCTAGGGAAAATAAAGTTTGTGTACCTAATTGCACCATGCATGAATTTTTAGTACGTGAAGTACATGGTGGTATTTGATGGGGGCATTTAGTGTATGAACACCTTATAAATGTTGCATAAGCACTTTTATAAGCCTAGAATAAAAAAAGATGCCAATCCTATTTGTAGTAGATGCATTACTTGTTAGAAGGTCATATCTAAGGTTTTGCCACAAGAGTAGTATACACCTTTACTTGTTCCTAGTAAGCCATGGGTTGTGATGTATCCAAGGACTTTGATGTGAACCCACATAACAATAGGAACTCTGGAACCCACCAAAAAATTGAAAAAAACCCCAAGAAAACTAACCGTAGAATTTAAAGCTTGACCCAATGATTTATTGAATCAAAGAACCAAAGTTATTGATACATCTTGACCCCATAATTACAAAAATCATGAACCTTGCTATAAAGTGTTGAAGCCGCAAAGAGTATTGATCTTTGATTAGTTATGATTGAGTTCAATTAAGAACAAGTAGAAAGCAAATCTTGCTTCATTAATTCTCTCAAACTAATGGTTCTTTTTCTACAATGAATAAAACCTTATATATAGTGAATTCGAACAAACTCAATTATATAAAAATAAAGTTTGACTTAAAATAAAAATCGAAATTGGGACTCTATCGGAAAGTGTTGCGTCATTGTTACACTGGTTGCGGCCGCATGGAAGAAGTGTTTTGCTCTCAATTTGAAAAATCTTGATGCTCGCGATCACACTAAATTAAAGCTTTGGGCCGCATAGCTTTAACAAAATCTCCTTCTTCCTTTGCTTGAACCAAATGCACCATGATTGATGTGAACCCCATTACAAGATATACCCTGAAACCTACACAAGATTGGATCAAGAACCAAGGCTGGAATGGTTGAAAGTTACAAAAATTGGAAAATTTTGATAAGTTCAGGATAATTCAATTAATAACAAGATCGAAAGTGAAAATCTTATATTATAATTTATCTCTAAAAATTTGTTGTTATTTATGCAATGAATAAATTCTTATATAGGCGGACTAAAAATCCTAATTAATTAGTAAAACAATAGAAAACATGATAAAATAGATTTTGAAACAAACTAAAAAAACAAAATTCCCCAGCTAGACACAAAGGACACTCGAGCACCCCCCCACCCCCCCATAGGCAATCAATCCCAATAAAATGTTCTCAAGGCCTTCACTTTACGTACATCGAGTGGTCATCCGTCTCGACTTCTTCCACCTTAGCTTGAATCAAGTGCACTAAGGTTGATCCTTCTTCCTTCATGCTTATCTTGAAGCTTGTTGTCCTTGAACTCGTCCATGTAGCTTGGACAAGTCCTTGCATGGCTTCTTTAATCTTCTTTGCTCTTGAGAAGTCCTTCAAAACACGCAATGTATCCTTGCTAGTCTGCTCACCATGATTCCCATCACTATGGTGGTTGATAGTTCAAGTGCAATGAGTCAGATACCAAGTTTCAAGATGAGCATGAAAATAAGAATGATGTAGAAAAACACGGTACGTTTTAGCTCGATTGTCGGATTTTCATTTGTGAGTACAATCCGAATGCGTTTTTCGATTCTTCACATATTTTGTTCTACAAGTTTGATTAGGTTTGTTATTTTAACATATTTATCTACTTTTTTAGTTTAAGTCGAACTCTATTTTTGTCATGTTTATGAAGTTGTTTCATAAGTTAATTAGGTTTGTTTTAGTCCATCTATATAATGCTTTATTCATTGTACAAAGAACAACGCATTATTTTGAGAGATTATAAAGTTAGTATTCGCTTTCAATCTTATTGTTAATTGAATTATCTAGTACTTATCGAAGATTTACAATCTTCGTTCGTTTGAACATACCAGCCTTGGTTTTTGATTCAATAAATCATAGTGTCCTAATATTTCATCTAATTTTAGCTTTCTTTAGGTTCGTATCAAATCTTGTGTGGGTTTCTAGGTACGTCCTGCAAAAAGGTTCAAATTGGTATATGAGATTTGGTTCTAAAATCTGGTTTTATTCTTTTTCTTTATATTTGCTTTCAATTACTAATTTCTTTGTGGCTCTTTCATTGAGTTTTCATCCCATTTTTTGAGTCATTCACATCTAAAATCGCACCAAGAACATTCAAGAATTGCTTTGTGCACCAACACAACTTTTTCGTAGGTTTTTTACCTTGTGATTGACTTATTTCATTAATCTCCCATAAGAAAAAAAGTACGAAAATTCAAAAAGATAAAAGTAGAAGAGAAAATTCAAGAAAAATGCTAGAAAAATTCAAGAAAATCATAGTCTAATTTTAAGAATCTTTTTCTTGAATTTCTTGTGGTGTTGTTTTCCAAGAAACACTATCTTTATTACCATTTGACACACATATCATCCTGGGAATTCAATTTTGCTGCGAAAAGGCTTAAAACCAATTTCAAGAATTCTTTTCTTGGATGTTTCTATTCTTCTTTTTATCTTTCCTTTTTGAGTCCTTTCTCAAATCTTGTAATACTTCTTGTTTCTTGAGTTTTTGTTGGTTTGAACATTATGAAGACTGAATTCTTGATTGATTTAGTTGGTTCCTTTAACTTGACAAAGAAAGCATAAAGAGGAAAAAAAGGGAAGAGTGGTGAGCTTAATTGATGTGAACCCCGTTACAGGATAGAACCCCAAGAAAGCTAAAATTGAAGTCATAAAACCTTGACCAAAAGATTTCTTGGATCAAGAACCAAGGCCGGAAGGTTTGAAAGCTACAAAGAAAACTAATTAAAATGGAAACAACTAATTAAAATAGGCTGACTCACTAATTAAAATGGAAAACAACAAGATAAACATGATAAGAATAGGGTTCGAATTAAACTGAACAACTATAACCTGGACCCGAACAACCCCTTGCGGTCGCATGGGCATATGATTTGTGGCCACCTCGTAGGCCACGTTTTTTCTCGGTTAATGAAAACTAGACTCTCATGACCACATAAAGATTAATATCTTCCTCTTTCTTTGCTTGAATCAAATGCACCAAGGTTGGTTCTTCTTTCATGCCAAGCTCGAAACTTTGTGCATTGCTTGTCATTTGTCCATCTTAACATGTAGTGGATCCTTGGTAGCTTGTCTTCAATGATTGTCATCATTCCCTCCCTGTTCAAAAGAATTAGACCTCGAATTTACACATGCATCAAAGAGAGAAAGATTAGCGATATCGAAAGTAATAGATACATTATACTCACTTGGAAGATCCAATTCGTAAGCATTGTCATTATATTTTTCAAAGACTTGGAATAATCCATCTCCTTTGGAATGCAATTTTGACATTCTTTGATTTGGAAAACGTTATTTTTGCATGGGCCTCCTCCCTTGATTAGCTTGAAATGCATAATTCACATTCTCCTTCTCAATTTGATGTCAAACCTTCTCATGATTGAACTTACCAATTCAACCTTCTTCTTCCTATCTTTAAAATACATCTTCCATCAACAGGTAAAGGAATTATATCCAAAAGAGTTTGTGGATCAAAACCACACATAATTTCAAAAGGCGAATAAGTAGTAGAGTGCATTGCCCTATTATATGCAAAAATAATAAATAGTAAACAATCCTCCCAATTTTCAAATTTTTAATGATTATAGAGCGCAAAAGTTGAGTTAATGTTCTATTAACTACTTCAATCTGTCCATCTGTTTGCGGATGACTAGTACAAAACAATACTCCAAAATATTACAGTGAGAACCATGGGATGAAGGCTAACAAAGATATGTCGATTGTGGAAGAAAGATCAATGAGGAGATCTAGAGCAAAGAAGATCAAGGAAGCCATGACATTACTTGTTCAAGCTATGTGGGCTGTGTCTTTGATTGTAACGAGCAAAACATCAAGTTTCATGTTCGGCATGGAAGACAATTGTGCACTTAATTCAAGCTAAGTTATAAGAAGCAAAGCCTAGAGTGTAGCTTGAAAGCGGCAAGAGATCACAAGCAAAATAGGTCACGCATGCATGGGTACAGTATTTTAACTCGTAGCCAAATCAACTAAATGGCATGCACACGAGAGAGAATACGTGGTGTGGTGCGCGCACAGTACAAAAAATCTGAAGACGGTTTTATTTTTCGTTTTTCGTTTAGAACTTATTCGTTTGATATTTTACACTTTAGTTAGGGTTTTTATTAGTTCGGGGTATATGGAACTCATCATTTTCATTGTAAAACAACACATTATTGAGAGAATTAATAAAGCGAGATTTGTTTCGTTCTTGTTCTTCATTGAACTTAATTTCAAACTTCTCGAGGATCTCATCTTTGTAGCGTTCAGCAATTTCATAATAAGGTTCATAATTTTTGTAATTAAGGTGTCAAGTTCTTCCATAACTTTTGTTTCGTGATTCAATAAATTATTGGTTCACTCTTCCAATCTGGATTTTAGCTTTTCTTCGAGACTGTGATTCAATCTTTTTATGAGTTTCGAAGCTACTATTGCTATGTGGGTTCGCATAAAAAAATTCCGTTGAATGCACACAAAACATGATTTATTAATCTCATAAAAATACTAGGTGATTTTAATGTGTCCAAATGACATAACTAACCATTCATATCCATATTTAGTCTGAAAAGCAGTTTATCACTCATCTCCTTCTTTCATTCTAAGTTGGTGATATCCACTTTTAAGATCTATTTACTAGAAATATATGATCCATGCCATTCATCAAACATATCATCTAACCTAGATATATCATGACGATACTTTACTGTTATATTGATGACTATCCTACAATCAATGCACCAGCAATACTTGCATTGCGCATGGTCTTATACTCTCCCTCACATACCCTGATGAGAACCATGGGACGAAGGCTAGCAAGGATTCGTTGATCGTAGAAGGACCAATTACTAGATTGTGAGCAAAGAAGATTAAGGAAAGCGTGGGATTACTTGTTCAAGCTACGTAGGTAGGGACTTTGATTGCAATGAGCAAAACATCAAGTTTTATGTTGCTGATTTATTATCCCCGAAGGTATGTACTTCTTGATTAAGTGTCAAAATGCTTGAATTTGAATATATTAAGGATATATGTTCATCAATGATGCAGATTTTTCTAACATATATATGTCATGCGATAAAGTTACAGTAGATAAATTTTATACACATAATGGTTATTTGTTTAGGAAAAATAAATTATGCATCTACCCAAAATAAGAGAGGATGTAAATCACATTTGGAGTCGAAACAGTACTTGTAAAAAGACCAAATGTAAAGTCTTACCACAAGGATTGTATACACCCTTACCTATTCCTAGTGGGCCATGGGTTGAGGTGTCTTTAAACATTGTGTTGGGGCTGCCTAGGACCAAAAAGAGTAGAGATTATATGTTTATGGTAGTGGATGGCCATTACATCCCACGCCATAAAACAGATATATAATGATGTAAACCCTGTTGCACACAATGGAACCCACAAAAGATTCAATAGAACCCAAAGAAAGATAAAATCAGAGTTATAGAACCTTAACCCAATGGTTTCTTGAATTAGGAACCAAGACTGGAAGGTTTGAATGCCCCCACAAAGATTGAAAATATTTTGATAAGTTCGAATCAGTTCAATTAAGACAAGATAGAAAGCGAAACCTCACTTTTTATTAATCTCTCAAATAATGTTTTCCTTTTTCTTACAATTAATAATGTCGAATTGAAAAAGTCTAATGCTCGCGACCGCATTGAATTGTACCATGCGTGATTGCATGGCTTTCCTGAAACTCTCATTGTTTGCTTGGATCAAATGTGCCAAGGTTCCTCTTTCATGCCCATCTTGAAACTATGTATTGCTTGTTGCACTCAAACTCTCGGCCCACATAGGTTGGATAAGCCCCCACATTGGTTCATTGATCCTCTTTACTCTTGATCTTGTTATTGGTCCATCTTGGCCTCCCCATCCTCCTCAATGTTAGCCCTAATTATAGCCATCTCCATCTCCTTATGTTGATCCTCCACACTCCTTGAACCTTGAGTAAAGCTATGTAATTTCTAATAGAGATCATTATAGTAATGACTAGGTACAAATCTCCTTATGAGATCTTCCATCTCGTAATATGTGAATTCAAACACTGGTAGCTTCACTTTATTCTCCTCTAAGTAGCTTTGACAATCAAATGTTAACTCCGACATTTTCTCCCACTCCAAATAGACTTCGGGGTCATTCCTACCAAAAAGGAAGGTCTTTCCTATTCATTCTGTACCCAATTTCTTCGAACACCATATTTATCTACTCAAATTGTTATTGCATTACTTTCTACGTAAAGAACTGATTGTTCTCCTCCCGAGATGTTGAATCTCCTTTGTCAAACAATTTTTTAATGACTAGCAAAGGATCTCATGTGTTTATGCTTATGGTATTGTTCATTTCATGTGCATGACACAGTTTTCAGCCTCATTTTGAAAATTCATTAGTTGCTTATGAAACCCTAGTTTCTCCTTGCGCATGCGAGGCCTTCTTCCGAGCCTCATTCGTCCTTATCTTGAATCAAAAGCACTAAGGTTGGTTCTTCTTCTTTCACACCCATTTTGAAGGTTTGCGTGTCTTGCTTGTTGCGCTTGAACTCTCGACCCATGTGACTTAGACAAGTTATTAGCTTCCTTGATGTGAACTAACATAGTAATAGTAGGTCTAAACCCACAAAAGATTTAATCACAACCCAAAAAAGTTAAAAACCCTAGTTTGAAACTTAACCCAACAATTTATTGAATCAAGCAACCAAAGTTATGGAAGAACTTGACCCCTTAATTACAAAAACTATGAACCTTACTATGATGAAATATTTGTTAAACGCCACAAAGATGAATATTTTATAAGCTCAAAATTAAGTTCAATGAAGAACAACAAGAAAGAAAATCTCGCTTCATTAATTCTATCAATAAAAATGTCTTGCCCTTTTCACAACCGAAAAAAATGAATAAATCTAATTAAAATGAATTATATCAAAAAGATTTTAAAAAAGATTAATAAGAGCTCTACCAAAAATAAACTTCTACGACAAATCTGAAAAAACTTGTCCAGAAAATGAACTTTGTAGTCACATAGTTATAACTCCCGCGATTGCATATAACAATAAAAATTTCACTTCTTTGTTTCGGGAATAGTCCATGCGACAGCATCTTATTTTATACTATTATGCATCGTAGTTATCTGAATGACTTCCAACTTGTTTCGGCCTTCATGCCCACCATGAAACTTGGTGTTTGACTTGTTAACTTCAAACTCTTGGCCTCGGTAGCTTGAACAAGTAAGTGCATGGCTTCATTGAGTGTATTTGCTCGCTATCTCATCATTAGTTTCTATTCAAGTTGAGGCGGATCTTTGTAAATTTGTTGCCCTCCATGGATCCTATCATTCCCTCTCTCTTCAAGACGATTTGTCCATCAATCACCTTCATTAAAGAGAGAAATATCAATAATATTGAAAATAGTAAATACTTTATACTCACCTCGAAAATCCAACTTGCAGGCATTATCATTAATCATTTTGATCACTCTGAATGGTCCATCTCCCCTAGTATATAATTTAGATCTGATTTGAAAACTTGCGTTTCTCATGTGCTCTGAAACCCAATGTTAAAATGCAATCTTCCTTCTATCTAAACCTCCTCTTTCAACAACTAATAAATGAATTAAATCCAATAAAGTTAGTGGACTGAGGCCATACACGGTGTCAAAATGAGTAGTAAATATTAAGTGTTTGGTCTCTGACTTAGTCAATAAATTCACCTCAAAATAGTTAAGAAACTCAAGATTGACAAAATATTTTTCATGCTTTACGACATTCACAATACATTTCAAATGCATACCTTACCTTTAGTGGACTCATATTTATCCCCACGTTTCCTTTGCCCTTGAGACTCCCCAATTGATTTTGAAACTCCTTTGGAAGCCAAGGAACAAATAATCAACCTCTTGGAACGAAGAAATATCGAAACTAGGATGGGGTTGGTTAGTCTCCTCAATTTGCTATTTAATGCCATGAACGGGTGGTAATCCAATAGGCATGTTCTCATGAAGCAAGTCCAAAACCCTGCAATAAAGAAATATCCAAATTAGGGAGGGGTTTGTTAGTTATCACTAAACCCCTCCCAATTTAACTCTCCTTTTCATGGCTTCAATGATCTTGTTCACTCGCAATCTCGTCATTGGTTCCTCTTCAAGTTGAGCTGGATTTTTGTAAGTTTGTTGCCCTCCATGGATCCTATCATTCCTTAATCTACTTTGCTCTTAACCTGATTATCTATCCATCTAGAATGAGCAAAGGATCCTAGCTAAGCAGTCTCTTCGTGATACTTATCCCAAATGTACCACAATGTACAGAGGTGTGTGAAATGTATTCTAATGTGCCATCATGTACCTTGCTATGTAAAGTGCCAAAACGATCTAAAATACCCGAAGAAATGGGCCAAAATATAAGAAAACGTATCAAAATGTACTCAAATGCAGGAAAGGTAAATGCTACGAATGTCCAAAAATGCAGTAACAAGTGACAAAATGAACGAAATTACTCGAAATGAGAATATGCGCTCCAAATGTTAAGTTCGAAATGCATCAAAATGCACCAAAATGTTAAGTTCGAAACATACCAAATTTCACCACAATTCAAGAAATGTAATGATATTCTTAAATTTTATCAAAATGTGAAAAATGTTCCAAAACACTCCAAAACAAACTAAAATGCTCAAACTGTACAAAAATGCAAAATGTTCCAAAATGATCCCAAAATAGGTGTCAAAACACTCTAAATGCACCTAAGCATGACTAAATATAGATAACTATACAAAATATGAAAAGAATTCAAAAATGTACTGAAACGCATCAAAGTGTAGGAAAGTGTGCAAAATGTAAAATGTGATTTGATTCCAAACTCTACAAAATTTACCGAAAAGATTGAAAAGTGTTCTAGATTGCATGTAATGTAGCCAAAGTAAACTAAAATGAACAAAATGTACCGAAATGATAAAAGATGTTCAAGACTACCTATAATGTAGCAAAAAAAAATGACAAAGTGCACGAAAATGTACCCAAATGCTTAAAAAAAGATATAAATACATGAAATGTACTTTATACACAAAATATAGTGAAGCGCTCCAATATAAACAAGGAAAGGACCAAATATTACCAAACTGCACAAAATATACCAAAATGTACCAAACAACGTTATACTTTACCAAAAGGAGCCAAAATGCACCAAAACAAGAAAAACGAATCAAAATAATGAAAACGCAACAAAATGTACCAATGCGAACAAAGTATTCCAAAATGCACATAATGGAGCGAAACTACATGAAAGTATAACAAAACCCGCCAAAATGTTGAGAAGTGTACGAAATGTATCAAAACGAATAAAATGTCACAAATTACACAAAATATATCAAAATGAACCAAACCAAGCGAAAACAAACAAAATTTACCAAATTATGTGAAATACACTTCAATGTGCTAAAATGTATCAAACTACGCGAAATATAACAAATGCGTCAAAATGATCTAAAATGTACAAAATTTACAAATGCTTTAGAACATATCGAATTGAGTAAATATACCAAAAAAGGACAAAATGCATGAATTATACCAAAACGCAGAAGAAATTTAACCAATCATAACTATCCAAAATGTCTCAAAATTTACACAGTGAATCAAAGTGTCCAAAAAATAACAAAATGCTCAATATGTCCATAACATGTAAACATGTACCAAAAATCACCAAAATGTTTGAATTTGGGCGAAGTGTGGCCAACTTACCAAAACGAGCGAAATGTGAGAACTACGCGAAATGTACAAAAGTCTAAGAAATATACCTATATTCTCAAATTGTACCAAAATGTACAAAAATACATGAAATGTACTAAATGGAAAATGTGCCAAAATGTACAAAATTTATGAAATGAATTAGAAAGTGCAAAGTGCAGACCATACCAAAATGTGAGAAAAAAATTACACATAAGTGTACCAAATTGTGTGAAGTGTACCTAAACAATTTATGTACTACAACATACAATATGTACCAAAACACTATAAAATGTACAAAAATATACCAAAATGATTAAATTCACCAAAACTCTTGAAATTACCCAACATACACCAAAATGTACCTCAAGGCTACAAATTGTAGGATATGTTAGAATGTTTGAACATTACAGAACAAGTCAAAAATTGTACCAAAAGGTGCAAAAAATTACTAAAACACATCAAAATGTACCAAATCCTTGAAACCATACAACATTGATCTAACGAACCAAAACATTCCATAATGTATCAAAATGAGCCAAAATGCCAAACTATGTGTGTAAAATGTACAAAAACCTGTTGAAATATATCAAACTTCACGATAAATACCGAAACACTCCCAAGTGTTACAAATAATGCAAAAGTACCTGAACAAGCTAAAACGTAAAAAAAAATGTACAATGTATCGAAACAAGTAGAAAAACGAAGAAATAAGGAGCACGAAAATGCAAATATTTTTTAGCTCGTTTTTAAAATTTTTATCTGTGAGTACAACCCAAAATCATTTTCTAATTCTGCACACTTTTGTCGAGTGACGTTGTCAAACTTTTAAATTCCATTATTTAGGGTTTTGTTTTAACATATTTTCTATTTTGAGTTACTTTGAGGGTATTTTCATTATTTTTGCGGTATTTTAAAATTTTATTTGGATTTGTTTTACAATTTCCTAGTTTAATTGGATTTATCTATAGAGTCGAGGTTTCTTTTTTTTATTAGGATTTATTTTAAGTCTGCCTATATATGCTTTATTTATTGTACAAAGAACAACACATTATTTTGAGAGATTAATTATAAAGTGAGATTTTGCTTTGAATCTTGTTCTCAATTGAACTATCTCAAACATATCAAAGATTTTCATGCTTTGTAGTTTAAAACCTTTCCAACCTTTGTTTTTGATTCTAGAAATCATTGGGTCAAGGTTATAACTTTGATTTTAGCTTTCTTGGGGTTCACATCAAATCTTACGTAGATTCTAAAGTACATCCTAAACAAGGTTCACATAAGTTGGTATTAGAGTTTTAGGGTTTAACTGAAGTTTTGCTTTTATCTTTTTTTTTTTTTTTCCAGTTCTAATTTCTTTGTGTCTTTACAATTCCCTAAGTCATTTACATAAAAAATATCACACCAAGAACATTCAAAAATTGTTTAGTGCATTAGCTATGTTATTTTCCAAGAAAGGCCATCTTTATTACAATTTGTTAAATATATCATCCTTGGGAATTGTCTTGTTGTGAAAAGGCATAAATCAACTTCAAAAATCTTTTTCTTGGAATTCTTGGGGTGTTTTCGTTCTTCTTCTGATGTTTCCTTCTTGAGTCCTTTCTAGAGTCTTGTTATCCTTCTTATTTCTTGAGTTCTTGTTGGTTTGAACATTCCAGCGATTAAATTCTTGATTAAGTTCAGTTAGTTTCTTAGAGAACTTGACAAAGAAAGCATAGAGAAGAAAAAGGCAAGAGTTGTGGGCAAAAGTCAATATTGAGTAAAACACTTTCTTAGTTATTAAAGTATCTGACAAAGGATCTACATCTAGGGATCAATTCTTCTTGTAAGCAATGCAACAATAGTTTGAGAGGAAGAATGTGGTGCTTGGAGAAACCAGGGATAGAATGGATATGTAGGATGCAGTGATTACAAACATTCAAAAGGGACAACCAAAAAGAGTTCTTGATCTTATGGGGGTGGCGTGAACGTATGGATGAATTTTGATGATGAGAATGAAGTAGAGTAAGAATGAGGATGATCGAATCTCGGTGACTGAATTTGGTAGGATGAGAAATAGAGAAGATAGGCTTAAAAGGGGCCTAGAGCCCTATAGACTGGTGGTCGAGATGGAGATAGAGTTGATCGAAATTTGGGTAGTTTTAAGATGAAAATTCCTTCACTCCAATGTAAAATTGATGCTGAAGTTTATTTGAAGTTGGGAGAAGAAGTTAAAATTGATCTTTGATTTCCATAACTGATGAGATAAGAAATTGAAGCAAGCAATGATAGAATTTACTAGTTATGCAATAATATGGTGGGATTAACTGGTGACAAATGGGAAAAGGAATCATGTTATACCTATTGAAACATGGGGTGAATTGAAGGCTCCCATGAGAAGAGATTTTTACCCATTACTGTATATACCTTTATCAAAAGTTATAAAGTGTTACACAATGGCCAGGTTCTTGAATAGAATAGATAGGGATATAGTCAAAGTAGTTGAGATGACTATGAAGGTGGAGAGACAAATAAAACAAAAAGGAACAATAAGTTATTCTTAGGGTTATCCTCCTTGGAAAGAAGAAGTAGCTAGCAAAAATAAACCCAAGACCAATTTTCAACCTTACAGAAAGGACAATGATTTTGCGTGACAATGGGGAGTGGTGATTGAAGATGAGATGCTGATGAAATACTTGAGTTGGAGGATACTAGTGATGGTGATGGAGTAGAGTATCATGTAAAAAAGAGGCACTTGTTGTGCAGCATGCTCTTAGTACACAAATTAAAATAAATGATATAGAGCAGTAGATAGAATATATTTCGTAGTAAATGCTATGTTAGTAACAAGGTACGTAGTATGATTATAGATGAAGGAAGTTGTATCAATGTAGATCGTCTTTGTTGAGAAGTTGGGCTTGTCTATGCTAAAATGTCCTAGACTCTATAAGTTGGAGAAGTTGAATAAATGTGTAGAGGTCAAGGTTATCAAACAAGTTTTGGTGAGCTTCACTATGAGAATTTATAGTGATGAGGTGATGTGGTTCATATGCATGCTAGACATATTTTGTTGGGGATGTCATAGCAGTATGATAGGAAGATAATACATAATGGATTTAAAAATAGATACAACTTTGTCAAACATGAAAAATGAATTACTCTTGTCCGTTCAACACCAATGCAGATCTATCAAGATCAATTGAAACTAAAATGTGAGGAAGAGAAGGAAAAAAAAAGAGAGAGAGAGAGAGAGGAAAAATGAGGGTAAAATTGAAACTTCAAGAAAAAATAGAATAAGAGAAAAATAGAGAGGTGGTCGAAAATAATGAAAAAAAAAATAGTAAAGCCACAAGAGAAAAAACATAGAAAACCTGTAGGGAGAAAAGGAAAACAAATGTGAGGTTCTTATGCAAAAGAGAGAGAGATTAAGAGGGATTTCATTTAATGTTAGCCTTTGATGTTCTTGGTCTACAAGGAATTCTTCTTTAATCTTGAGGAAACTACCAACAACTCCCTAACTTGGGTATTTCTAATTACAGAAATTAACGGATATGTTCCCCGAGGACATGCCTAGTGGGTTTTCCCCAACTAGAGGCATTGAGCATCTAATTGACTTTATACCTTGAGGTATTATTCCAGACCAACCAACTTATATGAGTAATCTCAAGAAGGCAAAAGAGCTTCAAAAGCAAGTTGGGGAGTTGATAGGTAAAGGGTACGTGCGGGAGAACATGAGTCCATATATCAATGACAGTGCTACTTGTACTTAAAAAGGATGGGTCGTGAAGAATGTGCATTGACTGTCGTACGCTATCAAGGATTCATTGCATGTTTCCAAGGGGCGATAACTTGGTCAAGAGCAAAGAATATCAAGAAAGCCATACAAGGATTTGTACAAGCTACTGGGCCAAAATTTCAAGTTCAATGAGCAAACACCATGCTTTAAGATGAACATGAAAGAAGGACAAAACTTACTGCATTTGATTCAAGGCAAGGTGGAAGAAGTTGAGCAGTGAGCCTAGCCAAAATCATGGAGATCTTTTTGAATATGTTTCAAACGATAATAAGCATTTGCATTATTGTTTGAAACATATTCAAAAGATCTACAAAATTTCAGGTCAAGCTCCCAGCTCAACTTCTTCTACCCTGTCTTTATTCAAATGCACTAAGGTTGGTACTTCTTTCATGCTCATTTTACTTGAAATCTCGGTCTACGTAACTCGAATAAGTTCTTACACGACTTTCTTGATCTCCTTTACTCTTGACCTAGCTATCAACCCGCCCAAAACATGCCAATTGTTTGCTTGCCTTCCACAATTCTTATCAGAACTATCCTGAACTTATCAAAAATCTCCAATCTTTGTGGAGTTCAACCTTGCCGGTCTTGGTTCTTGATTAGAAACGAAACGTACAAGAATATAATAAAATTGGTTCAACCTTGCCGGTCTTGATTAGAAACGAAACGTATGGAAGGTACTAAGAGTTCAATACTAAATTGCGAAACGTACCAAGACGTACAAGAATATAATAAAATTTGCAAAATGCACCAAAACGGGTAAAAATGATCAAATTCACAGAACGCCCAAAATGTACAAAAATACACAAATGTATTAAAAAATCATAAAGGTCCCAAAATATGCGTAATGTTTTAAAATGCGTCAAAGGTACCAAAATATACACTTTATGATAAACAAACCAAAAGGTTACAAACTGGGAAAATTGTAACTAAACATACCAAAATTGCGAGAAAAGGTAAAAAAAATGTACCAAAATTTGTGAAATATACCAAAACACATAATAAGTACTAAAACCCACCAACAAGTCTTTAAGGTGCTATATGTAGCAAATAACGTCAAATATATACCAAAGTGTGAAAAATGCACCAAAATACAAAAAATCAAACAAAGGACAAAATATGCTAAAATGTGCCAAAAGAACACAAATTGCACAAAGTTTTCCAAGACTTGTCAAAATGCACGAAAACGTGCCAAAATATACCAAAACGCTCCAAAATGTATTGAAGTGTGGTAAATACACCAAAACTCACCAAAATGTATTAAAATGAGCCAAAATGTTGCTGCACTAAATGTACAAAAACCCGTGTAGAATAACAAAGTCTCTTAAACGTACCAAAAGGCTCCAAAATGTATCAAAATGTGCCTAGCTTTACAAATATTCGCACAATGTAGCAAATGACGTATGTATAAAAGTGCATTGAATATAAAAAGGTGTGTAAAATGTACCAAAACACACTAAAATGAACTAAACTCGATATAATATAACAAAATTAGCCAAAATGTATTGATGCCTGTGAAATGTTTCGAACAAAGCAAAATGTCCCAAAATACACAAAATGTACTTAAACGCGTCAACATGTACCCAAAAGAAAAATCACAAAACGTACAAAAGTGCATGAAATGTACCCCAAAGGAGCCAAAACGCCAAACTACTTGAAATGTACCAAAATGCTCTAAAATGTAAAAAAATGGATGAATTATGTCAAAACGAAATGTAGTGGAAAATTTACCAAAGGCTCCAAAATGTACAAAAATGAATGGAGCATATCAAAATTCTCTCAAATGTACCAAACTGTGCAAAATTTACATAAGACTTAAAAAGGTAACAAACTGCGTGAAAATGTAAGAAAGAAAGCCAAAATGTTAGAAATAGCAAAAAGTTACCCCAAAACGTACTAACATTTGCCAAAAGAATTCAAAATGTACAAAAATACCCATGTAGTTGCAAGAAATATATTAAAAGGTGATGACAACCATGAGACGAAGGCAAGCAAGGATACATTAATTTCAGAAGAAGGACCAATGACGAGATCGCGAGCAAAGAAGATCAAGGAAGTCATGTGATTGCTTGCTCAAACTATGTTGGTTCGAGTCTACGATTACAATGAGCAAAATATCAAGTTTCATGTTGGGCGTGGAAGATGAACCAAGATTAGTACACTTTTTTGATGTAGCAAAGATTAAATGAAGCAAAGACTAAGTGTAGTTGAAAAGCAGAGCGCGTGCGTAGGAAAAATAGGTCGCACACAGGGGTGCAAAATTTCAACTCGTAGCAAAATAAGTTTAGAACTCTATTTGTTTGATACTTTTTTGATGTTTTATGTTTTAATTAAAGTTTTTATGAGTTCCATATATATAAGGTTCATTGTTTTCATTGTAAAACAACACGTTATTGACAAAAAGTACGGTTGTTTTCTTCTTATTTTTCATTGAACTCAATTTCGAACTTATCAAGTATTTTATCTTCGTGGCGTTCAACAAATTCATAGCAAGGTTCACAGTTTTTGTAATTAAGGGATCAAGTTCTTCCATAACTTTGGTTCCTTGATTCAATAATTAATGGGTCATGTTTCAAACTGGGAAGCTTTCATGGGGTTATGATTCAATTTTTTGTGGGTTTTGGAGCTACATTGCTAGGTGGGTTCACCTAAGTTGGTATCAAAGTTTTGGCTCAAAATCAAGGTGATATCTTTATCTTTCCACATTTTTTTTCATCTTCTACATCGAGTCTCCATTGTTGTCTTAATTATTCATCATGTTCTTGAACATTCAAGAATTATTGTGTGCATTAAATTTAGTGCACCAATACAATTTTGTTTCGATCTTTGAGCGTTTGTTAAGTTTCATT
>CAIGRL010068709.1:0-19819 GCA_903798325.1 Fraxinus xanthoxyloides | reverse complement strand
TTTAGTAATAATATAATTTGTAATTATATAATTTTTGAAATAAATTAACTGTAGAAAATTAAATAAAAGAAAATAAATGAAATGCTATTAATTTAATGTAACAGTTGAGATGTCACCTCAAATTGGTGAAAATCGTTGGATATGCTCTATCAACTGAGATAACTGAGACTCTTAAACAAAAAGTTCTATTTTCAAATTATTCTTACTATTAAAATCTTTTTGCTTCTATGGATTAATTTCCAAATAATTTTAAAGGAAACCGTTGAGATATTATTTTCTTTTGACGGGCATATACGTTTAATTAACAATTGTTATATGGGCTATCTAATTACTCATTACTAGACTAATTAGTCTCTAGAAGCATCTATTGGGTATGAGCTTTGAAATATATAGTTACTCGTTACTAGACTAATTAGAATTAATGAGTCTCTAATTGAAACTTAGTATATAAGGAACCTCAACGGTTATGGTCTGAAGACTAATCATTCAAAATTGAGAGAGAACCCATTGAAGTATCGTGATTGGTCTGTGGAAGACTTCAAACCCCATTAATTCTTGACACAATTCAATATGTTTTTTTCTTTTTTTTTTTTTTTATTGAATTCTTGATAATTTGACATGAAACCCTTTGACATGTTTGATAGATTGAATCTATATTTTTTTTATCAATCTATTTATAATTAAGATTCAACAAGTGTTATCAGAGTTAGATTTTATGTTAAATTATTAGGGTTGATCATGATAATCAAGTTTTGTGAATTTTTTGATTAATTATTTTATCATAAGTAATTTTGATTTTTTTTTTTGTTAAAGGAGGACGATACCTCCGAAAATTTATTAATATGCCCTCACTTGTTGTAGAAGAATACCGTTGTTACATGAAAATAATAAGAGTAGTAAATGAGGAAGTACTATTTCCCTTACAATGAAAGTAAATGATGAAGAATAAAGCAGTAAACAAGGAAGTACTACTTCATTTACAATAAGAACTAATATAAAAAAAGACTAAAAATTAGTATTAAAAGTTAAAATGAAATTCAAACTCAGATACTCGACCATCCATGTCTGTCAACTTCTACTAGTATCCTAATATGTTGTGATAGGTCAAGTGGTCCATATACTTGATATCATCGATGATCCCAACCTTCAGTAGCAAGAGCATCTGCAACCTGGTTTCCTTCTCTGTAAATGTTAGAGACTATCTCTGTTGAAGGATATCATGTATGTGATACGTCTAGGTATAACCTGAATAGCCCATGGTCCTCCTCTTGTAGTGATGCATTGAATAGACGCTGTAGAATCTGACTCAACCTAAATTGCTGAATAACCCAATCCTTAACCTAGTAAAATCACATCAAGAATAGTCCGGAGCTCTGTAATATTATGCATGATCCATACGGAGCTAAGAAAGCACTGATATAGTGTTTTGCGTTATCTATGATGATGCCTCCCCCACTCGCATAACCATCCTTGACGCATCCATCAGTATTGATCTTAACATAACCAATTGATGGAGTGCGCTACCAAACTAGAATATGGGGAGATGGGGGAAGAGGGTCTATAAAAATATCAAATATGGGTGCAAGTGTCAAATCCCCTCGTCAATGTACCCTCGAAACAGTCCTCTCATATGAAGAAAGAGATCAAACGATAGACCTTCCAAATGATACATCTGGCAACCATGCGAATCTCCCTATGCTTTGCATCATTTCTCGTGGTCCATATATACAAAAATATCAGTAGAAGAATGATAATGTAAATGTGTCCACAACGAACATTTGTCCAGAATACCTCCATCTCTGGAATCTCTATCTGACTCCATCTCTTGAACTCGTACGTATTTGAAAAATATTCTTAAAATGCTGCCATACGTGATTGAAGATGCTACTGCTAGTGACAATATGAGCGATAGTCTCAGTCTTGGAACAACACTGGCAGCGAGAAGCCAACAGCATTCAATCCTCTCCTGAATAACCACATCTATAGGAATAAGGC
Organism: Fraxinus xanthoxyloides; assembly: GCA_903798325.1. Taxonomy (NCBI): domain Eukaryota; kingdom Viridiplantae; phylum Streptophyta; class Magnoliopsida; order Lamiales; family Oleaceae; genus Fraxinus; species Fraxinus xanthoxyloides. The sequence goes on along the minus strand of CAIGRL010068709.1, from coordinate 17,824 downwards.
CCTGCCATAGTCTCCAATAGAAAAATGAGACAGTGAAGGGCAAAAAAGAGATCTATAGTAACTGGTACGAATCCTGATACTAGCATCCTGAACGTACGAGCCGCCATGCTGACTTGGTAACAAAGCTACCATCCGATGTATTCTGCCAAAAAATTCGATTTGTTGCATCTTTACATAAAGGTATAGCCCATATCTTCTTCGTCATAAGAGGAGGGAAAACATGTAATAAACGACCAATATCTCACCCAACATCATCATAGAAATCCTACACCATCGTAGATGTGTGCCGTCTGTGTGGGAATAGGTATGCCAATGTGGTCTCACCCATCCAACAATCTTGCCAAAAAGAGAATTTGACATGCTCGAAGGTGCCAAGAAATATGTGCCTCTGTCTGGGGACCAACTAATTTAAGTCTCTTCCAGATAGGAGAAGCTAAGTAGGGAACTACTATGAATAAAGGATGTGACCTCATACAATACTTGCCCCATAAGAATTGGGCCCAAAGAGATCTTTGAGAATGGGACAACCACCAGAGTTTCCTGAGAAAGTGTCTACAACATCCTGTAATCTTCTAAAGCCTAGACCACCCTCATCAGTAAGAAAACAAATCTTCTTCCAACTTTGCCAATGTAAACGTCGTGCCTGTTCTTCGGAATCTCACAGGAAACACACAAAGATGCTCTCAAGTTTCTACAGAATAACCTTAGGGGGCTGCATGATCTGAAGAAGGTATAATGGCATGGAGGAGAGCACTGACCTCAGCAAAGCAATACGGCCCCCATATGATAAGATTCGTGAAGCCCAACATAAAGTCTTGTTCATTCACCAACTGACTAGAAACCCCCTCATAATGCTCCGACAACTTAGAATCCTCCTGATAGACTGTTTCCGACTGTTGACGAATATGATCATATACGAATGAAAGGTGTGAGACAAGAGTATTGCCTATATGAAGATAACACATACTAAGATAATCCTGAAACCTTTAAGCGACCAAAGTTGAGAAGTAATCTGCAGCTATGATGAACAATGATAGAGAGATAGGATATCCCTGTCTGAGCCCTTGGGAGGAGAAAAAAGAACCACATCGGCGACCATTTAGGAGTACAGAAAAATGACATTCTAAAATGCACCGCCTGATCCTATCGATCTAAATCTGATGAAATCCAAAGTCTTCTAATATAGAATAATTGAGGCCTCAATCCATGCAATCATATGCTTTAGCCATGTCTAGCTTTAGCATAGTGTTACCCTCTCATACTCTACCATCCAAAGTATGGAGAAGCTCCTGAGCCAAAGAACATTGTCTCCAATTAGGTGACCATGTATGAACCCATTCTGTTAAAGAGAGATAATGCGCGCTAACATTATACTTAATCTAGTGTTCAAAAGCTTAGTGATAAGCTTATTGAACAATGTATATAACTGATGGGTCTGAAGTCGGTTCATCTGCAAGCATCGTCCCTTTTAGGGAGCAATACTATAGTAGTAGCAGCAAACCCCATGGAAGATGGTCACCTTCAAAGAAGTCCAAGACTGCCTTGTATACATCATCTTGAACAATGTCCCAACAATGTTGGAAGAATAGGGATGAGAATCTATCCGGTCCAGCAGCACTGTTGGTATCTATACTAAACACTGCTCCCGTACCTCATGAATCAAAGAAATGCGATTTAGTGCTAAATTATCATCCTCTGTCAAAAGCTTGGGGATGATATCAGAACAAATGGGGTCCATCGACTGTGTAGGAACAGATAGAAGATCTTGATAGAATGCAATGGCTAAATTTTGAATGTCAGCAGAAATAGCTAAGACTTCTTATGCCTGCGTCCTGATGGTCCTAACATACGTTTGATTCAAAGACCTTGAACCATCGCATGGAAATAACAATTATTATGATCTCCTTCACATTCCCATCGTGAACCAGCCTTTTGCTTCCAAAAACCTCATCAATAGATAAGGTCCGGTTCAAAACTGCTTAGACATGATGTAAAAGGTCACGATGTTCTGAAGTTGGGTCTCTATCATATATTGTCTCTACCTCATTCACCATATCCTCAGCATTTCGCGCTCGTTGGAAAATATTTCCAATCACATGTCGATTCTACCAATGCTGCCCCTGTTTCAGCCTAAAGAATTTCTCCCAAAGAGAATCCATCCCCGTAAGATAAGTAGGAAGCAACCACTTCTGAGCAACAAAGGACGAGAATTCATGATGTGTGGTCCAAACGTCGAGGAATCTGAAAGGTCTAGACCCCAAATCATCATCAGAAATCCACTGAAGTAATAAAGAAGAATGATCAGATGAAGTCCGATTCAAATGCCTTACAATAAGTGTCGACATGATGCTGCAGCTGTGGAATTAACGAGTACCCTATCCAGTCTTTTTCTGACTCGGCTGTTGGACCAAGTATACCCAAGAAAACCAGTGTCCTCTTAACCATAATCTAACATCATATCAGAGAAAGTAATAGTGCATCGATCATGAGTATTATGACTAGTGCGCTCACCATCAGGTGTAATAACGTTAAAGTCTTTTCCAACTAACCAAGGGTCATCTATATCAAAGGAAATGTAGTGAAGGCCCTTCCACAAGTCCCTCCTTCTAGCTACGTCACATGAAGCATAGACATGAGTCATATAAATAGGATGTGCTAGTTTGGGATCCTCAACTCTAACATGAAAGAACCGAGGATGATCAACAATAAAAGTAACAATAGTCTCCGCATTCCCAAAAAAAAGATCTTGTTCGACTCATTCTGAACTCTCGTGTCAAAGCGTAGATATCGTTGAATATATGCCAATTTATGCTGAAGGACAAAAGGCTCCAGAGTAATAAAGAGATAAACCTGATGAAGCTCTATAAGTTTCTTCAAGCGTCGGTGAGTAGCTACACTTCTTACATTCCATATGATGGTACTCATCTGGATGTACATGAAAAGGTATCCTGTGATCGACTCCTGTCACCATCCTAGGAAATGCAATACCAATGACTTTCGAATTTCTTTTCCGACCAACTTGGATAAAACCATCCCCTTCTATCCTACCAGTTATACCTATCAAGTCATCAGTAGAAGATCGACGATATGAACCCTTGATGAACTTTAATATGAGAAAAGACATCAGAATCTGACTGATCTGTAAATAAAAAAGCCTCCATATTTTGCTAACAAAGAATAGAGATAACATGAACATTTGACTTTATATAACATTGTGGCCTCTCTAACATATCCATCAAAAGAGAATCAAAATATGTAGAACTAACCATCATAGGAGCACTGCTGATGNTCAAAATATGTAGAACTAACCATCATAGGAGCACTGCTGATGGGGTCCGAAGATTGAACTGCTAAATGAGGAGCTGACGTAATAACAAGAGAACTCTGAGTATCCACCCTAGTGGGAGCAGCTGTAGAATGATCTGATGGTAGATAGGTCATAATCTGTGGAGCAATATTACTAATAATAGGTGGGGCAGTATAAAGACTTGGAGCTATATGACTAACAGCAGTCTGTGATGTAGTAAATATATAGACGATGATAATAGGAACAATTGTGATAATACTCTGAGAAGTAGAATGAGAAATCACATCTGATGTATTATCTTATCTCTTCTGATTGTGCTTAATCAGCGTCCATCTCTGGCAAGATGCAGTCACAACCTCTTTCACTTTATTCTTATCCTTACCCTGAACATGCTAGAAGTCTGGTCAACCACAAAAGGGGCCATAAAAGGTGGTGCATTATGTAGAACTAACCATCATAGGAGCACTGCTGATGGGGTCCGAAGATTGAACTGCTAAATGAGGAGCTGACGTAATAACAAGAGAACTCTGAGTATCCACCCTAATGGGAGCAGCTGTAGAATGATTTGATGGTAGATAGGTCATAATCTGTGGAGCAATATTACTAATAATAGGTGGGGCAGTATAAAGACTTGGAGCTATATGACTAACAACAGTTTGTGATGTAGTAAATATATAGACGATGATAATAGGAACAATTGTGATAATACTCTGAGAAGTAGAATGAGAAATCACATCTGATGTATTATCTTATCTCTTTTGATTGTGCTTAATCAGCGTCCATCTCTGGCAAGATGCAGTCACAACCTCTTTCACCTTATTCGTATCCTTAGCCTGAACAGGCTAGAAGTCTGGTCAACCACAAAAGGGGCCATAAAAGGTGGTGCAATATGGAAACCACTAGAACAACTCTCATCAGAATGTCCAAAATGTCTACATTGAAAGAAAAAGTCAGGCACCTTATTTTATGCCAATGTCTTCCACTCTTCTCCCTCTCTATCCACACTCTGTCACGGAGTTTACACTCCAGATCAATCTCAATACAAACTCGTGCCTCACTAGGTCGTCGAAGATCAGATGTAACTTTGTCAATACAAAGTGGGAGCCTAATACCTTAGTGATGGAAAAAATGCACTCTTAGCCCGATAATGAATAGGGAACAAAGAAAATGATACCCAAACTAGAGCAATAAGATCCTCATGCTTAGGACTAAAACTGGGGGTCCACTTAAAAACCCACTTGGGATAACTATCAATATATCGAGTGGGTTTGAGGAATAATCGTGAATAATCATCCTCGTGCACCATATGAATGATATTGGATATGTCATCAATCAGACCAATCTCATAATCACAATAAAACCAAATAAAAACAATTGTGATGGACAAATTTACCAACAAGGACAAACCCGTATGCCTCTGCCAAAAATTGTTCATTCGACTTATCAAAAAAGATAGCAGGTTCAACAGGATGGATGTACGGTTCCTTAGAACCAAACTGTGATCTCTAGTATCCTAAGGAGCTCGAAGCATAGTAGCAAAAGATTTCCTTTAACTCTTCTCAGCTTGAGTAACAATCGATTTGTTATTGAGAGCTGCAGCATAAGACCGTGGAGCCTGAGTATTAACCGGAGCACCAAAAGAGGTAATAGGTGGTCTAGATGAGTTCGGAACTGTGGAATTGCCCGGAAGGGACCGTACGTGAGAACCACGTGTCGATGGTCCGGCGGTGCATGGGGCAGTGCGTAAGTTTTCACTCGACAATTGATTTGATCTATAGCCCATATTTGGAACCTGCTGAGGTCGATTCCGATTAGCATTTGTGAGAATTGAAGCTGCAAAATTCGTTTTGAGCTTGACCCGTGATGATGGTTCAAAAATTGGCGATGAGATTCATCAAGCTATTGACCAAAATGGCATTGACCGGGAAGATGCATTGATAGTAGCAGAATTCAGTGGAAAGTTTGTTTTGTGATGTATAGAATCCATATTGCCAGAAATTGGAATTGAAGAGGACTTATTGACCAATCATTGAAGGATGAAAATGGGACTCAATTGATCAACAATTCTACCAATTGGAGTGTTACCCTTAAGCTATGGCATTCAATTGCAGTTGTATTGGTCAAATTTGGGTCAAGAACAGCAACATGAGTGTTAATTGAATCTCTTAAATCTCCTTCTTGAACACCATGCCCGCATGAATCCAGTTCAACATTGGAGCGGTTAATTAGCTCAATTGGTTGTTGACCCATAAAATTCCCATCATCAATTGAATTGCTATGTGTCAAACTAAACATTTGAAGTGATAATGAATCATCAAAATCCTCAGTACCAAATTTCGCACATAAAGCTCGAGCTGCCTCCACAAATTCAATATGTTCTAGGCGTAATTGGGTCTTACCCATTAGTGGGTCAGCTGCTCCTAAGGAAGACAAACCCAACCCAGGTGGTCCGCTACCTTGGGTTGGCCGAACTGTGCTGGAATCGACATTCTTCGGACTGTGCAGAGAAGAGATCGCAATTGGCAGTGTTTCTTGAATTAATTCAGTTTGATGATTTGTTGTTTGAAGTGAATTGAGATCACATTATGGGTCGCCCGGACTTGGGCAGACAGTTTGTGGTGGTCCGCGACTATGACGATAGCCGGAGGAGAGATTTTAGGCAAGTTGCAAAAACTCGATTTTCTAGGTTTGATGCATGATTTCAGGTGTATAAGTGGATGATATGGGGAGTTGTTGGGTTGAAATTGTAGAGGGTGTTGAGGAGATTAAGTTGGTAGTGATATCCGGCGGTTTCGGTGGCCGGAAGAGGTGGAAATTGTGTCCATAACCGGCGGTTAGAAGAGTTGTTGTGAGGAACTCGGAGGAAGGATTCGTTTGGTTATGTAATTTTTTTTTTTAATTTTTATCTGGCTACCCATATGAAAGTTTAGGGTTAATCATAGATATGTATGATTTTCTTGATTATCTTAATTTTCTAGATCATGATTACATGATTGTTATGATTCTCTAAAGTTTCAAATTTATGGTACAATTTTGGGGTTCTAGTTTTCTCTATTAGGTAGGATTCATTGTAGAATTGTTGTGTGGATATTTTGATTATGGACCAATTGTCAGAATTTATTTTGGGATTTCTCACTCAAGAATGGGATTTATAAAAAAAAATCCTAGAAGAATCAGCGCACTTGGTGCCTAGGTGCTACCTTCTGGAAAATAATTTATTTATTTATTTATTGTTTTGCACCATTATCTTATATCTTGAAAATAAACCAATTGAAGTAATATATTAACAAAGTAACCTCTTTTGATTGATTTATTTATTTTGGAATATTAAGATGTGTATGTTTGTTATTTATGCAAACAATGATTGGTCCAAAGGAAGGTTATTGGTTGGTCAGATAATAAATATACCTATAAGAGTAATTGTGTGATGATCATCTAGTTGTCATGTGAACAATGAACCGACCCAAAGGAAGGTCATTGTTTGACATGATTTATTGTCACCATGTAATTATTATATGGAAAGTACCACTTACAAGTTGATTTTTATGTCCAAAGACTATACATCAACGTTGTGCAAGTATCTTGAAATGGGGCCTACTATTTATTGGCTTGGTTATTTATGTCATTCATATATATGTTATCCTTGCATGCCTTGACATGATTTTGCATTGTGAGCTTATTATTTTTCTTTGTTCTCAATTCCGTTATTTCTTCTGCTACTATTACTACCAACATTAATTCCTTTCTTGTGCTTAACGGCACACACTTCAAGACTTGGGAAAGAGAACATATCTGTTGTTCTCGACTGCATGGATCTTAACCTTGTGCTAAGGAAAGTACAACCTGCATCTCTAACTATTGAAATTTCCTCTGATGATAAAAATGAACATGAGGGGTAGGAGCATTCTAATCGCATGAGTTGTAGATGATGAAACGCATCATTCTGAAAGCATTCAGGAGTGCTATGTCCGATGAGGAAAGTGTTAAAAAGTTCCTTGAAAAAATTGAGAAACATTTGCGAAGAACAAAAAAATAGAGTCAAACACTCTTTTAGTTAACCTTGTCTCAATGAATATAAAGATAAAGGGAATTTAAGTATTATGGAAATGTTCAATATCGCTTCAAAAATAAAGAGACTAAAGTTAGAACCGTATGATGACTTGCTCGTACATCTGGTACTAATTTCTCTTCCTACATAATACAATGGATTTATAGTAAGTTACAATATTTAAAAGGATAAATGGACTCTTAACGAGCTCATATCTTATAGTATGCAAGAAGAAAGAAAGAAACGAGAAAAGAGAGAAAGTGCTCACTTAACCACTACCTTTAAGGACAAGAAATGCAGAAGAGATAAAGGTAAGGAAGCTCTAGTTGGAACACACTAACCCAAATAGAAGATGCAACAGGATGATAAATTTACATGTTACTTCTACAAGAAAATTGGATATATGAAGAAGGATTGTTCAAAAAACATCGCATAACAAGAAATGAAAGATCCGCTTTTCACTTTGATTTGTTCTGAAGTTGATTCAACTTCTGTACTTAGACGTACTTGATGAATAAGTTTTGGTGCTACTACTCATATAAGTGTTTCTATGTAGGGTCGCCTATGGAGCCGAGAGCCAAATGATGCTGACAGTTTCAACTATATGGGTGATGGAAAACAGTTGTAGTGGAGGAAATATGAACCTTTAGATTGTCTTTTAAATCTAGTTATTTTGTGGATATGGAAGAAACTTAGGTAGTACCATCGTTTAGACAAAATTTAGTTTATATTTCTGCTTTGGACAAATTTGATTTTTCTTGCTCATGTCAAATTAATAAGGTTAGTCTTTCTCAAAATTCAAATATTATTACAACTGGTTCTTTGATTGTAAATCTATACTTATTGAATACAATCGCTTAATATAAGAAAAGTTTACAAACAACGACTCCTGGTACAACATTCAAAATAACCGACGAGAATTCCCCTATACTTGGCATAAGTGTTTAGGGCATATCTCCAAACAGAGAATAGAGATATTTGTGTCGACGGAATTCATGATTTCATTGGTTTAACAAATTTTAAAGTTTTCTTTTAAAATGGAAAAAAATGAACATAAGAAAATTAGGTGCTAACAGAAGAAACCGAATAAGCATAGTCTTCCTAGATTTTTTAATTTTTTTATTTTAAATAAGCCTAATTATTTTATTTTTTCTAAATAAATTTACTAACTAATTAATTTGGCTCAAACCTAAAATATGATTTTCATATTTCTATTTTTTTAGCCATGCCCAAACTAATCAAATCGTCATAAGTTTTACCAAAATCTCTTATTCTACCATAGTATCGTTCATGCCATTATGTAGATATCGAATTGGAAGCTCAGTTACGCCTCTCTTATTTATTGTGAGCTCGTTTTCTTTATCTTCACGTGATTTTAGCAATCAAACTATGAAGAACTCAAGAAAGAGATACACAAAAGATATTATGAGATTAGACTGTTATTTTGTAAGAGTTAGGATTGAACATGTCATAGTTGGATTAGTGTGGCGTTGGAACTCGAAAATTAAACCGAACTGAACCGATTGGAACCCGACGGTTCTATAATTTAATTTGGATCCGACGGTTCCACTTAAGTATGAGCGTCGGGTGGGTCGGTCCGGGTATTTCAATAGCCGAAACTACCCATTATATATTAGGTATTTCATAAATGGAATTATTCGGTTCCTTGTAATTATTGGAACCAAACCCAAACCCCGAACCGTCAATTCCAAATTCGGGTTCGGTTCTACCCATATTTTTTATATATATATTTAATGAATATTTTCATATACAACATTTCGATACGTATACCTAGCATGCTACAACTTGAAAATATTTGTGCAATGAGAAAATTCAGCTACAAAGTCTTCAAGAAGTTAAGAAATCTAGATACATGATTCAAAATATTGAAGACGAAATACCAAGAAAAAAGGAAAAGCTTAAAACATCAACAAGTAAATTACAACTTGAGGACAAATATTTTTTTCTTAATAAGTCTTATTTGATTCATAAGTAACACATGTTAGAGTCTATAATTTAATTATGGACAATGCTTAAACTTTTCTACTTTTAAATTAAACTGAAATAAAAAATACTAATTATATACCTAACAATGTAGTATTAAGAAATTGCAGTCCATATATTGAACTCGTTCTATTTGAATAAAAATCAAAAGTTATATTATAAAAGATAATCACTTGAGATATTAAAAAAAAGGTACATTACAGCGCAAGCTATAAATATATCAAGCCTTAATTTTAGTTCGATGAGATAGCCTTAGCTATTTTGGATATGCTCCTTGCAGATGTTTAGGCGGCTACGAGAATTCATCACAAGTATTGGACTGACAATAATTTTTCGTATGTCGAGACCTGTGACATAGTTGACATGGTCGAAGCTGACCTCGCCCGTAGGATCCTTCACAAGGCTTCTTTCTCAATGCCCAAATGGACATGAGAAGAATGTAGATGTTTAATAAAGAATTTTTTTTCAGATGGCAGCTAATGTAGAGGCTGAGACATCTATTGCCGATGAAGTCATTGACTCATTTAAGGTGAAACAGGCTGACGTAGAGTCCAAGATGTATGTCATTTCGAAGAAAAACGAAAACTTGAAGAAGGAGGTCCATCTTGACAAAGCTAAAGTGAATGCCCTGACAAACCGAATAGAAAATTTTGATAACTTACTGAAGATCACTTCATCAGCCTTAGAGGAAGTGAATAAAGAGAGTGGGGGAGTTGAAGTCCCAAGTAGGTAAGTTGAATGCTGAAGTTGCTAGTCTGAAGCAACAATTGAGCGGGATGGGAGAGGCAGCTCTGAATAATTACTTGGAGCACTTTCATGAAACGATTGAGTATGAAGGCCTCGGTTTATAATGAAGAAAGGTTGAACAAAATGAAGTCATTAAAAGGATGGCTGAGTTGTATCCTTAAATCAACCTTGCCGCGATAAGGGATGAGTTTCTCCTAGTAGAGCCAGGCGACCCTCGCTGACGATGTTGTTCAATAAAAGATCTAGTGGAAGGCCAACTACAGCCTTAATGGGATAATGTCATCTCACAGACTTAAGCTTTCTATTTTCTTTTAGCCTCATATTTTAGATGTACTTTTTGCTTCTTGAAATCAACTCGTCTTTGAATATATAGAAAGATCTATTCACACAATGTTTTTACATCATCATGTTTCAAACTTGCACAAGTGTTGACGTATTGCCAAGTTATATAAATTGTCATTATGACAATTTTTAACCGGTTAATAATCTGAACTTGGCTGAAGATTTATAACTTGTGTTGACTTCTCAAATCAAACTTACGCAATGAGGATAATTTCAAAGTGACCCCGCAAAGACAAGCCAGCCTGTTTGAAAAGCCAATGCTTTTTTTAATGATCATGCCTTTGCATTGAACTTTGTACGGGTTTGCCCATAGCAACTAGGATGTTTAAAATATTTTCTAAGTATAGAAGGTTCAGCGTCAATGTATAATCTGACCTTTCCCAAAAATAACCATGCGTTTAGATTTAGTAGTTTACTTATGAGAGTCTAATATTTTTATTAATGATACGACCTCTTCCTTTAAAGACCATTCATATGGTAACTATAAATTCCTTTGCAAGGGGTGGCTCTTTTGTGTAAAGATTTCTTCCACGATATTTGATCCATCCTTAGAAAGAGTTCATCTCATAGGTTTCAAGGCTGGTCCCATAAAGGTGATTCATACATTTCCTTCCAAGGCGGATAATGTTCTTTGCAAAGGGCCGACTCTTCTGTGCAAAGACTTCTTCCTCTTCCATGATGTTTGACCATCTATGGAAGGGGTTCGATTAATAATAGACTGAAGATGCAAAAAGATATCTTTATTCACGATATAATTACATAAGTTGGGAAAGAATAGTTAGCCACATAGATGGGCATTGTTTAGTGATAGTACATTCTTAGATGCTCAACAGGATATGTCTATGCCTTTCCATCCAAGTTTTCGATTCTGTAGGTGCCATGCCTTAGCTCTTCTGATACGTGATAGGGGCCCTCCCAACTGGCACCCAAAGTTTCCATGCTTGGTTCCTTAGAAGATAAGAATATTCTTTTCAACACAACATCTCCCATTTGGAATGACCTTCTCTTTACCTTGGCGTTGTAGTATAGAGCCATTTTCCTTTGGTAGGAGGTGAGCCTTATTTTTGAAAATCCATTGATTCTTCAAAGAAGTCCAATTTGCCTCCTAAGCTCGTTATTAGATATCTTATTAAAATGTAACGACAAGGTGATAATCCCACCTCAATAGGGCTCATGGCCTCGGCTCCATAAACTGTAGAGAATACGTTTCTCTTGTTGCCGTCCGACTTGTAGTGCAAATTGCCTATAATACTTGAATAAACTCGTCCACCCAAGCCCTTTTTGATGCACAAAGCTTATTTTTCAAGATGCGCTTGATGATTTTGTTGACTACCTTCATTATTCATTTGCCTGAGGGTGATGGAGTGATGAGAAGTGTTTTTTGATCCCCCAATTCACCACACGAGTCCCTAACCTTTTTATTGTCAAGTTGCTTTCCATTATCTGGCACAAGCGAATGGGAAATTCTGAATCGAAAGATGATATTCTACCAGATACATTTAGAAGTGTTAGCGTCTGAGTTTTGCCGGAGGTTCCCCTTCGACCTATTTGGTGAAGTAATCAATGGCGATAATAGCGTAACAAGTACTGCAGTTTCCTTTTGGTAGGGGTCCTATAAGGTCGAATCCACAATTAGCAAATGGTTGGGGCTTGAAATAACAGTTGCATCCTAAGAGAGTTGTCTCTGGATGGTGGAGAAATGCTAACATTTGTCACATTTCCTTACGAACTAAAGTGCATCCTTCTTGTATAGGACATCATCCTGAAGTATGAAATGAACGACCGTTCTTGTGAGCTTATTGGCCTTTTCCTTATCGTCTGGCAGGGCCCGGTCCTTAAGAAAGGTAATAATGGCTGCATATAAGACTGGGTTCTTTTGATCCACACAATTTTTCCTTTGGAGATGGAATGCCTGGCTAGGTGCTCAATTGGTACCACTTTAAGTAGCTCTAAATCTTTTCTGCTGGCCAACTTGAATATGGCATCGATATGAACATTCTCAGTGCGTAATATATGAGTTAATTTAGATTTTTCAAAGGATGGGAAAAGATCCATAGCCTACTTCAGGTAGGCTGCCATACTTGTGTCCCTTCTAGTGAAGTTGACATTCACTTGGTTAACCACCAATTGTAAGTCATCGTTAACCATTAGCCTCTTCGCTTGCATTTCCTTAGATAATCTATGAGGACGACCAATAGTGCTTCATATTTAGCTGCATTGTTGGAGGCTTTAAATCTAAATCTCACTACACAATTGAGTTTATAGCCTTCTAGACTGACTAATACCACTTCAACCCCTGCATCTGTTTCTTAGAGGAACCATCAACAAACAGGTTCAATGTGGTTGGCTCAACTGATTTCTTAGCCATCTTTATATTTGGTGTATTCAGGGATATCAACAAGCTGAAACTTGAAGTTGGGCTCGACTCGTGCAAAAATGGTTCAAGCTTTTTTTTCCCTAAACCAAGCTTTTGCTAGGCCAAAAAATCTAGACTCAACCTGAACTTTAGGCCTCTCCTATCGAGCCGAGCCGAGCTAACACGTTGTATTTTTTTCTTAATATATTTTAAACGTGCTACTGTCTGTTAAAAGGCAACTACACATACAAAGCAGTATGTGTAGCTGCCTTCAGAGTAGCTACCCTGTTAATTTATTTATTTTTAAATTCAAGTAGTAGTCTGATGCCTTTAGCCTTTACTTAACCTTTTAAAGGCAGTTGGTAGTTGCCTTTAACAAGAGGCAACTAGATGAAGGCAAAGTGCTTGTTAATTTATTTTTTAAGGCTCGGTTCGTCACGAGCTTTTTTGGGTTGGGCCATGGGCCGCACAAGCTAAATTGACACCCTTGGGTGTGTTGGAAAATTCGGCTACGAGTCGCAGTAGTTGCCATTTCACAAAAGCTCTTGGCTTGTATACTATATTGAACTCACTTAATTCTACAACCCTTTTCATCAGCTTACCCGAAGCATCAAGTATGGTCTCGGCTCCCTGGATGCAACGATTAAGGAAAATGCAAGTTTCTCCATGTCAGTATAACGAGTTTTTGTTGACAAAAAGGCTTTGTTTATGTAATAAATAGGTAGTCCTTTAGGATTTGAGAGGCATGTCCTAAATAATTCTTTAGCTTTTGGAAAGCCTCTTCGCACTCTTCATTCCATTGGAACTCTTCCCTTCTTTGAGAGAGTTGGAGAACGGAAGGCATTTGTTAGCGACCTTCGAAACAAATCGACTTAATGCTGTCAATCGACCTGTGAGGCTTTGTACTTCTTTTGGTTTGCTGAGGGACCTCATATCCATCAAAGCTTTAATCTTTACAGGGTTAACCTCTATATCTCGTTGATTGACTATGTAGCCTAAGAATTCCCAGAAGTAACACCAAAAGAACATTTGAAGGGTTTAGCCTCATCCTATATGATCCAAACTCTTGAGGATTCACCCGCATGTCATCTACATGAACATCCATAGTTTTGCTAATGAGGTCTGCAATAATTTTGTTCACACATATTCATATCATCTTTTGAAATATCCAAAAACACAATTCATTTGTGGAAACATTCATATGATTCTTAAGATCCAACAACCAATTTCTAGGAAACATCAAGGTTCGTGAATTCAAAACACTTGACTTCCTTAACATTTTGAGAAAAGTACTCACTCAGTCGGGCATTGGGAGATGTAGACTATAAGTACAGGAAAAGTACAAGAATTGTAGATTATTGGAATTTCACTTGGAAGAGACAATTGTAGAAGATTGGGGAATAAGTGGGTACAACAGATCTTGGAGGTTATAAGAATTACAACAGCGAGAACTAGTAAAATTTGCTAGGCTAGAAACAGACTGTAATCTATATTATCTATAGTAAAAGTAACTGACTTGATCCCAAAAATTTTTCCACATTAGGTTTTCCGTCAACAATTATTGGTGTTCTTTATTACTTTCCATATTACAAACTGCGGTATTCTAACATAGGAAAATTGGACGTGTATGCTTAATCATTGACAAACTATTAAAAAGTGACTTGTTTCTTTTAATAGAATAATTCCGCACGAGACGTCAAACTAATCGCCCATCCAGATAACTTTTCAAACGCAATCAAATTGAAAAATCAAGGGCAAGGATTGTTTGATTAGAGGTACTCATCATTCCAACATCACTAAACATGATATCTATTTGGCCATATTTTAGGACCATCAAATGCACCATGTCCTTGCACCGATCTAAGTCAATGGATTTCGCCACACTTTCACCTTTCTCATCTTGGACATTGACGATTACCACAGCTAGTGCATCGTGCTAAACAAATAGACGCACTATGGCTTTCCCTATGCCGCTAGCTCCACTGGTGACAAGCAATTTTGCCTTAGAGCTTTCTTGAGAGTAGCATTGATTCAAATTATGTCATTATGTGATCAAAATTGATGATGAAGAAGTAGATGGCTTATTCTACTCACCTCCACTGTTGAGATTTTATAGGCTATTTTCTAGAAAGCACAAATAAAATTATGAGATTTTTACTTTATGTTAGGTTTTATTGTAATTGGTAAGTCTGTAAATAAAAATGACTTAAATTAATATGATGAAAAATTCAAGGAGTAAGTTGCAATTTGTATAAATTGAGATGTAAGGTTCTAGAGTTCGAGTATGAAAAGAGAAGAAAAACGGCTTCCCAATTTCGTTAGCTTATCATCATAACTTCGCTTGAGCGGTAGAAATAGAAACATCATCGCTCGCCTGCCACATTGTCCTCGCTCGAGCGACATCCTGTCGCTAAGCCCTGGCTTGAGCGACATTGTTATCCGAAAAGTTTTAATTCACGTTTTTAAGACTTTTGATCCGACCTATTCAACTCTACACCTACAGTATACATACCAACACGCCTTTGAACATTTTTTTCTAAGGTTGAACATTGAGAGAACTCATAATTGCTCCATATCTTCTTCATCAAATTCATCCATAGTCTTCAACCTTCGTAGTTTGATTTGTTCTTGGAGGTGAAAACATCAAATCCACTTAATCCAAATACCAAACTACTTACTTCCTAAACATTTGTCAGAGTTCTAAAGATCAGGGGAAGGTGATTAGAGTTCCAATTGTTGAGAACGCCGAGTTCTTTGTTGATCCAAGGGAGATAGATAAATTCATAAACCCGGGAGTTAGTGCAAGAGCACGCAATCCAGGAGGACTATAGAAATTTCAGTTGGAGGTTAGAAAGTACTAGTGGTAGTCATTTAAATTCGTTTATAGTGGATTTTTTACTAGCAAAGTATCTGAAGTTTTTAACCAGTTGGGATTTTTCCGTGATCATTAATTATTTACTGTTTTCATATAACTGCGGAAGTTCAATATAGGGAAATTGGATTGATTGATTAACCATCTAGAATAATTAAAAGTGACTTGTTGCTATTTAATTATTAATTTTTAATTTTGTATAATCATTTATTCACCCCCATCTAAGTGTAATTTGAGTTGAACCTCGTAATTTCACTTTACTTGGGGGGCTTAGAGGTTATTCAAACTAACTAGGTAGGCCAATTCTGTATTGCCAATCACATCATTTTCTTGGACAATTATGGTTTGTTCAATAAGGGAAACATAAAGTATAGACAATCGAGCTTTATCGAGCTCAACTATGGACGTTACAACTAATAGTTTAAAATCATGAAAGAAATATCTCCGTCAACGATCTACCACCGCTTTAGAAATGATCACATTTGATACGTGCAATCATCCAGAAATTCATCAACCACTCGTATAATATTCACTCATTTTTTATATGTATTTTAGAGTTGTCCAAGTATTAGTTTCAGTGTTACATTTACCTAATTATCGTATTTTATTTTAATTAGGTTCTTTATATTAGTTTATATGAGTTTAGGGACCAAAACATGCAATTTCAATTAACATTAGTAGGTCTTTTAAGTTAAAGCCACAAAGTGTACTGAATTTGACTTTTGATTAAATAATACTCCATCCGTCTCAATTATATAGGCTTGTTTCGTTTTTCACACGAATTAAGAAAATTTCTTTAATATCATTGAAAAATTAATTTTTTTCAAGGTCTTTCCTAATTTACCCATATTTAATTCTCAGCATGTAAAACTAAATTATTGTTAAAATTAATAAAGAATTTGAAGAAGAATAAGAAATAAGAGTTGTTCCATGTTTTCAAGAAGTTGGATGATTTCAAAAAGTTGACACGTTAAGTGGGGAAAATTTAATAAGGACATAATGGTAAATGAACACAACAAAATATTCTACATTAGGAAATCGACCTATATATTTGGAATAAGAGAAAAAGGAAAATCAGCATATATAATTGGGACGGATGGAGTAAGATTTATGTTGTGTTTTATAAGTTAATGGATATTTTTTGGAATTAACAAGTTTATCAGTAATAATCAATTTTCGATATAAGTACGCGAATCTTGATTTCAACTTTACGATATTCTTGTAAAGAATTAACAAATACTTGGTTGTATTTGTTGTTATCGTCAATTTCTCGCTTTTGATTTCATTCAATTTCCCAAAATAAAATGAGGAGTCAATAACCCTATAGCAATTTTTTTTTTTTTTAACCAATAGTTATAGCAACTAAAGCTCATGTCACGCGACACGCCCAAGTAGGGATGACAAAAAAGTTTGTCGGTTCGGGCTCGAACCGGCTCCGTTCCACTGAGCCAAGGCTCAGACCAAGCTCCATTTTGGGGCGTCGGCTCGAGCCCGGCCCGGCCCGTATTTAGAAAAATAAAAAATAAAAAACATACGTTGCAGCAGCTGAAATTTCAGTTGCCTGCTTTTTAGCAGGCAACAGTAAAAAAATTTTTAAAAAAAATAATAAAAAAATCGAGCCGGCTCGGCTCGTAAAGGTCTGAGCCGAAGCTCGAGGCGAGCTCGGACTTTTTTTTTTCGACTTGACTCGACTCGTTGACATAACTAAGCGCACGATTATATTTAACATCAATCAAACAAGTATAAAACATTGAACTTGGTACACGCCAGCGCGCATATGTAGCTATCAAACCACTAATTTTTTTAGCAAAAAATTGTTTCAACATGGAAATTGTCGAGGAATTGTCAGGTTCTGACGTGGCAAATTTTGATTGCATGTTTTAAATCTATTTTTCTTTGTGCAAAGTCTAGTGAAATTCTACCACTAAACATTCAGGCAATAATTCTAACATTTTTTTCCTAGATATGTAGCATCTCTGACTTTTATATAGGTTGTGTTTGGGCCACGTTATTTTCAAAGAATGTATTCTGAAATAGTAGATTGATGGAGAATATATGATTAAAAAGAAGGAAAAGTTGTTGATATGATAAAAATATTATTTATTGAACAAAATGTGTTGTTAAAAATGAATAGAAGAGCAAGAATGA
>CAIGRL010068708.1:0-13590 GCA_903798325.1 Fraxinus xanthoxyloides | reverse complement strand
AAAAAAAAAAAAAAAATGAGTACAAAAAAAATTGATTGGCTGACTTGCAGCTGACATTTAACAAGGCCCAAATGGACTTAGAGCTATATTATTGTAACAAAAGAGTAACAAATTTTTTCATGACCATGCTGGCTGGCCTGATTTTTATTTTTTTTTCTTTTCTGGTTTGTTTTCTACATGCTAGATCCTCAGACATACTAATTAGATGGTAACTATCTGCATTTCTTTCCTTTCCATCTCCAATTTTTACTCTTCCTTAAAACCTAGTTTCAGTACTTATGTTTCCTTGCAATTATACAGAACTTTTGTTTTTGGACATCTGGAGCGTGTTTAGAGCCTGAATGAGTTTTGAATTCTATTGTTGGAATTATTGTTAACTCAAGGATGGCTATGCTGTTGCCTTCTATATTTTCTTTGCTTTGTTTCATGTGAATATTTAATTAAATACATAATATATCTGTGGAGAATTGATTCTCAAATTCATCAATAATTTTGTTACTGCTAATCTTCTGATCTTTTGCTATCCAATTTGTTTCTCCGTTTCCTTATGTGATTCTGGAAGGAATAGGACAAGAAGGTGATCTGGGGCCTTTTTGCTTCATATGCTAGAGCCTCATCATCAAAAAGTTTAAACATAGATGCAACATGCATATGATTGTTAAAATTCTATGTGTAGCATTAGACGAGGATCAATACCACAGTGTCAAAGCAAGCAAATTTCCTAAGATCAAGTCTCTTCACCACCTGATTAAGAAAAATCCATGGGAAAATTGCAGCCAGCGTCCCTAATCTTTACCCCTTTTGCACTTTTGTCCCCATCCTTTATTTCTTGGCAAATTTATCCCAATAGTCCTCATTGACAGTTTCTGTCAAAAATTGAAAAAAATGTGTTCTATGTACGTCAAAAGATAATTTTTCCTTTGAGATCAAGTTGTTATGGAATGAGTGATTAATTCGTGTTTCCGAGTACAATTAATAACATGAAGTAGAAAACGAAAGCAAAAAATAAAAAATAAAAAAAACTAATAATTTAGAGTGGTTCACGCTCAATGAGAGAGCTACATCCGCATTTTTCATTTTAGAATTTCACTACTTTGAATGAGAGACTACAAGGCTTTTGGACTTTCACCTTTGTGTTTTTTTAATACCATGAAAAGAGGCTCCAAATAATATCCTTTATATAGGAGGAAATATTAGGGCAACCTACTGCATGTGTGAAAATTAGATCGAACCCTGTCAAGCAAAGGTGTTCAGTCTCACATCCAACCCAAATAAGGCAAAAAATGCACAATTAAAAAATAGAAAATGTAAGCCTGTCCTCTTCATTCAACCCATCCCCAGCTGAACCTCTGCTCAACAATCAACCACCAGCCCCATCCACCGACCACCACATCAACACACACACACTACAACTAGCTCCTAACCACAAATCAGTGTTAAATAAATTTAGAGATTCAGATTTGAAAGATCTGGACCCCAGCATTGAAGAAATTGTGAACCTTCAGGCAGCATGGAGGATCCCAGCAGCCGCACCTCTAGTTTATGGTGGTTGGCTAGTGTAGGTGGAATGAAAATGATAAGTCACGCTTGTGCTGCAAATGATTGGTTTCCAGCAAACGAGTTTATTTCTGCAAACTCTAATATGGGGCTGGCAGATGAATTTGTTTAACAGATTCTTATTTTCAAACTATTCTAACTATCAATGATTAAGAGTGGAAAAGAAATTGCAAACAGATTTCAGCATAATACTTGACTAGCCATAGAGACATTCATTAATGATAAAGAGGAAGTAAAATGAACCGTATGTTGAAACCTGCATTACATGCATTTCCCAAAAGTAGGAATCCAACTAAACATCTTGAATGACAAACACGTGGATTTTGTGAGGGACGGTTGTTGGTTTGCTGTGGCAGTGGTTGGTTGCAAGTGTTGTAGCCGTGGTGGTTTTCCTTTGGAGTGGGGGTGGTTAAATGAAGACTCGAATTTTCTTTTTCTTTTTATTTCTTTCCTTCTTTTTAATTTTGTGACAGAAACCGTCAGTAGGGACTATAGGCGTCAAACATTAAAGGGTGTGGATAATTTTGTCAAGAAATACTGGTTGGGTACAAACGTTTAGAAGGTGGTAAAGATTAGAGACGTTGGCTGCAATTCTCCCAAAATACACCTCATGTCTTTTGAAGGAAAAATGAATTCAAAGTATTGTATCCTCAAGGCGTTAAGCTTTTAGATGTGGTGATTTAGTAGAATGTGCATTTCGACAAGGTCCACTTGTGCCGCTGTACTCTTGGAAGAGGTTTCTGAGTTCATGACAGGGGACAGCATTGTTGCACTTTTGTTGCACTTCTGTAGCTAAACTTTCCGCTTTCCTATAAACGTTGAAAAGAAGCCCTCTTGGCAATACAGTTTTTACGCACGAGAACCAAAATGAAAGGCATCTAGCAGTATGGATTTTTACCAGCATAACTAGTCAGCAATGCTAACTCGATAAGTGGGACATGAAGAAATAAATCTCAACACATGCTCGGGATAGGTGGGGCAAACAGTTAAATTATTCATTTTTCAGCTTCTTTCTGTTTCTGAGGATCTTCAGCAGGGAGGA
This sequence comes from Fraxinus xanthoxyloides, assembly GCA_903798325.1. NCBI lineage: Eukaryota > Viridiplantae > Streptophyta > Magnoliopsida > Lamiales > Oleaceae > Fraxinus > Fraxinus xanthoxyloides. Next base: position 10,991 of record CAIGRL010068708.1, on the reverse strand, counting down.
CTTGATAAAAATCAAAGATTTGAAGATCTTTGGTATCTTTCTTAACTCGATCCAATGAGGTTTTTTATGAAAATGTATCTTCGAAAAATTGTTGCATATAGAAAGATTAATTTTCAATTCCTTTTTCAATGTCTAATGGATGCGTGATGGTTCTTTGAAATTTTCAGTTTTAATTTTACTGGTTGTCATTATACCATTTTTTTTTATTTTTTTTTTTTACTAGAAAAGTTTACTGTGTTTGGTTTGAAATAATTTCAGTGTTACAAGGATATGAAGTCGAAGGCTGTGGTTGATTGGTGTTGTCACTGGTGCGCTACCCCATCCGTCTCTGAAATCACAGTTTTCCAACAGAATGTGAAGTTGCAGGTTGCCTCTCTACGAGTTTTAGAAACTTGTGCACATCGTCTTGGAGCCCTCTTGTTTCTGAGCATACTTTATTGCTAGACTTCTATGACTGTTGCTGTTGTCAAATTTTATTTTTTTTTTTATTTGGTGCTGTCAATGTGGTTCCTGTTTAAATTGTCCTTAGGTCCATTTCCTATTAAGAGTATGACTTTGATTATTAAATGTGTGTTATGGTACTTAGGAAACTAATTATATTTTCTACACAGACTTGTGTCATGGAAGACAATTTTATTTTTTCAAATATTTAAACGAGAGGGTAGGGATTGAGTGAAATGAAGGAACAGCGTAAATGAGAGATGGTTTTTCGTTTTTGGCTTTTGTAACATGTTTGTTTGAAATGACGTCGTTTTGATTTTAAAAAGAAATTAAAAACAACGAAATTTTAAATAGTAACCACCCTAACTGGTTCTTATCACATTGTAGGGATTTTGGACAAGTTTATCTTAATTACAGAGTGGATCCATTTGAAAAGAGACCCACGAATTGTTGGTTTGAACGTTTGGGCTCATTGTGTTTGGCCCAAACGTTTGTAGCTGTCCAAAAATAATGTATTGAGGCCCATTATTTAGATTTAAATTTTAACGATAAGAATGGCTCAAGATGATTTCCTGTCATAACTCAGGAGCATGTAAGTTGCAGCTTTGGTACTTGCAAATATAATCAGGTTTGGAAATTGGAACAGAGCTTTCAATTGCGCATAACGGATTTGTGGTATCTTATGCTATGTAAGTAGTACGTAGGAGGGGAGGTTCCTGCTGATTTTTCGGGTTAAAAGAATGCCGAAGACATAAAATGTCAGTGAAATATATTTGTATGTATATTGCTCGAGGAATTCTAAATTTATTTATTGGGATATCAGGACCAAATTAAAGTTCTCATTCCATCATAAGATGGTAGACAACTTAGCTATTGCGCACAGAGACTGTGTCATAAAATATTTTAATGACTGCTTTCTTCTCCAAGAACTTAATCTAAATAAAATAAAAACGTACTTCATAATGATAAGCTTTTAACAAATGTAGCATTGCAGCCTCAAATGACCACAAAGTATTGCAGCATTTCACTTCATGTCAACCACTTTTCACTCCTCAGTCTTCTCAACAGCTACTTCTGTGGCAGCCTCCTCCTTCTTCACCTCCTCGCCGCCTTCCTCAGCTGCTGCACTGGTAGCTTCAGGGGGTTTCTTCCTCAACTGCAGCCTCTATCTTCACCTCTTCAGCTTCTTCTTCCTTCAACATTTCCTCTGTTATAGGTTCCTGTTGAAAATACCTCCTCTGCAGCAGGTTCTGGTGCAGCTGCCTCAATGGAGTCTTCTACTGGAACCACCGCCTCTTTCTCAGCAGGTTCTGGTGCAGCATCTTCAGTTGCTTCTTTTACTTCCTCGGTGGCTGGTGTATTTACCTCTTCTTTTGGCTTCTCTGGAGTGGTGATTACCTCCTCGGTTTTAATCTTTTCTACTATTGTTGCAGGAACTGATTCAACCTGTAGGGATAAACTTTCAGTCTTAATGCATGAACTGTAAATATAAGATCAAATTAACTTCAATACCGGAATAACACTACTAAAAACGCAGCAGCACCGGCGGAAAATCAACAATGGAAATTATTAGTCTTATGTTCAAATTCGGAGAAAGATTTCTAGTAAATATATATTGATGTAAATGAAAAATGGGTTAATTTCACAAACGGTAACTGAAGTTACGTGAAAATCANGTATTTACCTCTTCTTTTGGCTTCTCTGGAGTGGTGATTACCTCCTCGGTTTTAATCTTTTCTACTATTGTTGCAGGAACTGATTCAACCTGTAGGGATAAACTTTCAGTCTTAATGCATGAACTGTAAATATAAGATCAAATTAACTTCAATACCGGAATAACACTACTAAAAACGCAGCAGCACCGGCGGAAAATCAACAATGGAAATTATTAGTCTTATGTTCAAATTCGGAGAAAGATTTCTAGTAAATATATATTGATGTAAATGAAAAATGGGTTAATTTCACAAACGGTAACTGAAGTTACGTGAAAATCATAAAACGGTCACTGAAGTTTAAAACTTGCAGAAACGATCACTGAAGTTTCATGCGCTTTCACAAACAGTCATTGAACTTAGTTTTAAGACTATTATGTTTTAATTCAAATCTAAAGCACCGAAACACATGGAAATAGAAGCAGGACTTTAAGTGCAAAATTCAACTTAAAATCCCCCAAACCCAAACTCAGACCACCACTTTTCGCTCCTCATTCCACCATTTTCTGGGCACCAAAACCATCGGAGCAAAATGCTACCTTGAAGCCCTCGCTGCCCTCTACGCAACCCACCCAAGAACCGAACCATCGGACCAGCACACCGCCTTGAAGCCCTCGCTTCCCTCTACGCAACCCATCCAAGAACCACCCCTAAATCTAACCATGGTGGCTGAAATTTCGTCCCAGGACTTCTCACGCAGTCGGCAGTTACGATCTTGAATAATTGCATGATGCATGATCTAATTAAATGCTTTTGTGATTTAATGCATCTTCAAATGTTCAGATTTGAAATGTGAATGTTTTGGGTCATATTTGAAGATATATTTAATTCCACTCATGATAAATAATTAAACAAAATATGAACATTGATCTTCAAGTTCAAATAAATGTTTTCAAATTATGGAATTAATGTTAAAATGAAATAATATACGAGAATTCAAGGTCCTAGTGCTTTGTTCGACAATTGAGTATGCATAAACACTTTTCAAAACCACTTAGTTTAGAAGTTAGATTGGTTGGTTGGTTTTAGATTTGATTAGTAAATATAATCCATCTCATTTTAATTATGTTGTTTATTTAAAGTTAGATTTGATGAAAATTAATTGATTGCTTAGTCCTCATGAAATCATTACATGAAATTACGTTCACTTTATTACTTATTTACGATATCATTCACTTGAGCAATGTTAGCGCAACATCGGCTATAAGATTTCACATGCCATGAAAGTTAACATGACAACATTCCACGTGCAGTACTAGACTTTAAAAGATATGACTCACCAGATTTAAACATGCTTCTATTTCATAATCGTGTCCAATACTTCACAGTCAAGCACGCCAAAATTGCCCATAAAACTACCAATGTTTGAATTCTAAAGCTATATCTCACAGGTCATAAATTTTAGCATTGACAACATTTGGAGAAATTCACAAGATTTTAACTTCTTTTATTTCATAATCTTGTCGACAATCAAGCATGCCAAACATCCCATAAAACTTGGCATGACAAAATTGAAATTCTAAGGCTATAAGATCTCTGTAGTTTCTGCATTAGATTCAGTTATTTTCACTTAATCTGTCTAATATACGTATTCCCATAAGCTGTAAGCATGGTAGCCAAAGCATGGCTCCATTGGAATCACGATGTACAGAGGGCACATAATTCCTTAATTTTCAGTATTTCAAGAACATAGTATAAAGCTAATGAAATTATAAATCCAATACTCGCAGCAGCCCACACAAGAAACTCGCTCAAAGCAAAATCCAGTTTCGTGCTGCAACTGGTAAGCCTTCCATACCTGAAACTGTGAACTGTATGGGAGGGGGAGGGAATCTACAAGTAAACCCCAAGATTATCGAGCGCATCCACCTATTGCATAATATCATTCCACTTTCTTTCGGATATATAGGCATTCATCTAAAAATAAACAAATCTGTAATCAACAGCATGTGGGATGTTTACAAATAAAGTTCCTCAAAAGAAGATGTTATTCAGACATTAAACCATACGGTTACATAGAATATTACATCACAGGAGGTTGCACGGGACAGTTCATGACTAGGGAACCTGCAAAACTAGGGCTTGGGAAGAAAAAACAACCCTTCCAGAGGAGATAAGGTTGTCATGGCTGACAAAAGAAGTTGCTGCCAAGGCCAAGGCCAACGCCCAAAAAAGCAAGGTGACAAACCTAGAACTGCCAAAAGCAACCACAATAGACGGGATCGACACTTTAGAAACAGACCCAAACTAGAGGTACTAAAACACAAGCATTCGGCAATGTTGACGACTTGGTAAAATTCAGAGTCGGGAGACCCAAAAAGAGAAGACACGCAGAAGCTAAAAACTAGGAACACTTGAGAATCTAAAGATCCAGAACCCAAATCTTTGTTCTCGGCGAAGCATGACCAGAAAAATGGCTCCAATGATTTGAAGCCAAAATTCTTGAAACAGCTTTACAATGAAAAAAAAAGCTGCAAAAAAGGGTTACACGCCACACTTAGCTGGAAAAAGTCGGACTGGGATACTGAACCTCGGGAAGACCCATGGTGATGGACCCTAAAACTACGCTCACTACTGCTATTACCAAGATGTTTTACTGAACAAGTTGAGATTCCTGATTTACTCCTTGTCTGTGATCAGGATTCTTCAAATTGGACGCTCATTTAGGCAAGTATATCACAACTCCAAAGCTGCTCCACAAGTAAATCAACAGCGCCTCGGCTGATACCATGACAGTTCTGGATGTTCAAACCAACTAAGGTTTGACCCAAAACCCCCAACGAAGCTAAGCCTTTGTCAGAGACCGATGAGCACCCCGAAAGGGAAAGTGTCCGTAAACTGAGGTGCCCTGCACCAGCTAAGGCTGCTATACCGGAATCGGTTATTCCACACTCGGAGACATCAAGTTCACTCAGCAACAAGCAATCATCTGCAATTTCCACCAAGATAGCATCAGTGATGTGTCTGCAGCCATCAAGATTCAGAAGCTCAAGAGTGCTCCCATGCATCTTAACAATGTCCAAAACCACGTTATCGGTCAAATTCACACATCCACTCAGATTTACCTTTGTAAAACAATCTTCAGAGTTCTGAACAAGAGGTAGAAGCCCCGCATCCGTAATTCCATGAAGACCCACGAGATTCAAATGTAACAATTTGGTGCACAGTCTTCCCACTATGGCCAAGCTAGCATTACCAAATCCGGGGCAGTTACAGATGGTCAAATATCGCAACGAATCGCAAAGAGACATAGATGGAAATTCAAATTCTGTGTCCCTAATTCCCAAGCAGTTTGCCATGACAAGAGCCTTCAGTTTCCTACTATTTCCAAGAACACCAAAAACTCCAAACTGGGTAATCCTGTGGCATTCCTCTAATTGAAGACTTTCAAGCAACCCTGCAGTTTTCACAAATGAAGCTAATCCTTTGTCCGATAGGAGTGGGCATTTTCGGAAGCAAGTCTGCTTTAGATTTGGGCAACCTTTGCCCATGGATTCAAGCCCTACATCGGTCACTCCTCTGCAAGCAGTAACCGCAAATGATTTCAGCTTCTGCAAACCTTGTCCACTACCCATGGCCCAGAATCCTCTCTCGTTCACATTTTGGAGGCCAGTGAGTGCTAGGTCAGTCACTTCATGTCCATAGTATCCAATCACAGCAAGAGACACATCAGTGATATTGAGTGCCTGAAGCTTAACCTTAGTCAAGACACGACCAGCAGATGAAAACATATTTGCAATTCCTAGATCCCCAACACGTGGGCAGTTTTTAACTGCGATGGACTTCAAGTTGGGGCAAAAACGACCCAAAGCTTGCAGGCTTTCATTCCCAATGTTCAAACAAGATTCTACTGTAACCGAGGTCAGATTAGGACAATTCCTTGCAATAGCAAGCAAACTTTTGTCAGTAATTGTTGAGCACTGACAAAGGTCGAGCTTCTCCAGCAGACGACACTCATTTGCAATCTCGAATAAGCCTCCATCATCAATTGATGAGATGTTCCACAAAGAAAGAGCTCTTAAAGAAGGGCAACCACGAGCAATGGCCATGAGTCCGTGGTTTGTCACTTCTTGAATGGAAGTAGTTCCTCGAATGGAAAGCTTGCCCAATCCTCCCCGGCTTCCTGTTCCAACAGCAATTGCAGCAAGTCTCACATCTGTAGCTTTTTTCCCTTTTAGGCATCTCGAAAGATATCCATTGGCCTCTGTCTCTCGATCTTCCTCAGCTTCAGCTTTAATTTCATTTGAATCAATGTATCCACCCTTCCACTCTGACTCGGTAGGCTTATCTTCCTTCATAGTACTCGAACTTTTCTCAGGCTCCACGGATTGAGTGATTTTGTCGGTGCACAGCTCATCTCTCCGGATGCTGCTTAAAAGCATGAGCCAGCGCTTGGAGACACTGGCACATGCACTCCTCTCTTGGCCACCGGGAAGACGTCTGAACACCTCAAAGAGACATTCATCGGGAAGAACTTCAATGGATGACTTCTGCATCTGCTCCCCGCTGACAAAAATTGGGGCACCGACACGAGATCTCTTTCGAGGAGGAAAGTAAACATCCACATGATGAGCAAGGGGCAAAATACGACTTGAATCCTTGTGATATGGGAATAGGAAACCCCCAGTGGTAAAATCACCTGTACCTGAAATCCATGATGCGTAAAATAATGTCAGCCAATTCACAATTATATATCTAATAAATTTCAAATAAGATGGAGTAAAATATATTTAGATCAAATGGGGAGCATTAAATATGCTACCTTCTAAGGCCAGCATATATATAGTTAACATAGAGACTATAAGTATCCTCGTGTAGTTTATCCATGATCCAACCATATTATCCAGTTAATTCACAATTTATCAATAAATACAAAAGATTTTAGAGTTGTGTCAATAAATTTGCTTCCCAAAGGAAAAAGGTAAATCGAGCTCAAGACATAAACTTGAAGCAAAATCCAGATATGATTCGTGCATATATGTGCCTATAATTAATATTTCCGTAATCAAATACCTTTAGCAATTAACATGGTAGCCCACATTAATGCATATTCCAAGAAAATATCAACCCATAAAGGGGGAAAAAAAAAAAGGCAGGCAACACGATAGACAAAATCTTAATACATAACCCATGATAAATTTGAAATCAGAATACTGTGATCCAAAGGTTTGTTCACAAGTGTATATCTACACACAAGTGCAAATATTCCATGAAAAATTACCGGATTCAACAAAATCAAAAGCCTGTATAGGTAAAGACTAAATTTTAAGCAAAACCCACAAAAATTCATATCACCTCGCAATTCATTTTTTTTTTTTTTATTTCAAGAAAAACAACTGAAAAAATTAAAATTAGGAAAAATATAAATCGATAGAACCAATAAACATATAAATAACATACTCAGTTCTATGATTTAATTTTAACTCTAAAAATTATTTAATTAACTGGAAAAACTCATATCTCTAAAGGTTATTCAGAACTGCCTAAAGAAAATCAAGTTGGAAAAAAAAAAACAAAAAAAAACACACACTAACATAGCCAAAACAACACGAGAATTTGAATCTATATACAACATAAAAATTTTAATCCAAAAGTAGATAACTATTGGGCAAAAGGGTAAACCTTCAATTCGATTTCCTTTTCTTCTTTGAATTCTTTATAAATCCAATGAGAGAGATGAAAGTGAAGTGTGATTCATATAAAAATAAATAAAAAATAATAATAATTGTTTGATACTACTTTCCGATTTGGGCTTTGGGCCAGGGCCACATCCTGGTCTCATTTAAATTAGGGTTTTGGAACGGCTAGTTTAAAATTATTTTTATTTTAATGTTGGAAATTATTTATAACAACCACAATTTTAAACAACTCTCAACCACAATTTTAAACAACTCTCTCATCGCGTCGAAACATATTTTATCATTCATATATAAATCATATTAAATGCATGTTCGGTAGAGATTAAAATTGAAAAATTAATCGTTATTGTTGACTTTTATTAGACTATTGAGACCCAATAATGACTATATTTTCAATTTTAATTAAATTTTAAGTACGATCGAACACACCCTAAATCACTTCATGTAAGTATTGGTTTATAATAACCTCACATTTATTTAGAAAATGGAATTTCACCATTGATAAGTATGATGGATGCCACCATTCACATTCCTGACTTGTCATGTGCATCTCTAACAATAGGCTCATTATCTTTATAGATTTGAATCGAGTTTCCATCTCCTTTGTGTCTAACATCGAGGATTGCAAAATAATCAATCCACGGGATCCAACAAAAGATAGTTTACCATATTTTTTCTTGTCTTATCCCTTGCACGACATGTTCTTCAAGCCCCGTGTATAAATGTCTAAACACATCGTTTAATAATTCTTAAGAGGCATAAAAAAGGGAGATAATTGTAGCAGTGGTACCAAACTTTTCATTAATAGCAAATTTTGCCCAAATTTTTCATTTGTGCCACTCACGGTACCAAACCTTTCAAAATGTCGCAGTTGAAATTAAATGAATGGTTTATATTGGTTTTACCGTCAGTTGATCAAATAATTGACTTTGACAATAATTTTGATTGATTTTAAAAGGTTAAGAGTGTGTTTGATGGATATTATTTTGGAAGAATGAATTTTGGAATAGTAAATTGATGGAGAATGTGTGGTTGAAAAAGAAAGAAATGTTATTGATGTGATGGAAAATATTATTTTATTGAAAAATGTGTTGTTGGAAATAAGTAGAAGAATGAGAATGAGAATGAGAAATTTAATGTGGGCCAAACATGGACTAAGATAGTAATTTTACATTTTTATAATAAAATAATCAAAATCAAATAATTAAAATTAAAAACTCATTCAATCATCTTCTTCTCCCCCCACCTCCACCTCCACATCTCATTCTCTTCCAATACTAGTGTCGGCGTTGCAGTCAATATGTCGCCGTCCTCCGCTACCTCCAGTTTCACGGCAACCACAAATTCCTTCTCAGCCACACTTCCTTCACCCTTTGGAAACATTTCTCTCTCCGACATAGACCTCCATGCTTTGGCTTATGAGATCTTCCTCGCATCCACTCGCTCATCCTCTTCCAAACCCCTCACCCGCAATAATAACAGTATTACTAACAACGATGATAATTTCTAAATGATTAATGGTAATAATTCGAGTAATTTGTCGCCATCATTGCAGATGTCATTGACTTCGACAGCTGCATCTAAGATGAAAAGGTATTAGGGCTGAGATCTAGCTCGAAGCAGGGATATGAAGTGGGAGCCAGGGAAGTAACGGTTCGGGAGGGAATATGAAAAAGCCAATGACCATAAGGGAGCTAATGAGAGTGTATATGTGGGGTTTCTGAAGCCATGGATTCGAGGATTCGAAGAAGTTTATCGATGAATTCTTGCATCACTTATGTGTTTTTGACGCCACGGATTCCAGAATTCGAAGATGTTGATTTCCCAAATTTAGGATAGGGGTGGATGGAGAAGAAGGTGGAATAAATTTTTAATTATAATTATTTGATTTTGATTATTTTATTATAAAAAATAAAAAATTACTATTTTAATCTTTTAAAATCAGTCAAAATTATTGTCAAAATCAATTGTTTGGTCAACTAACAGTGAAATTAACACAAACCATCCATTTGGATTTCGATTGCGACATTTTGAAAGATCTTGTACTGCTGGTGCAATTATCCCTAGAATGCTTAGAAAAATCTGTTTTAACACACAATATTCAAACAAATTCTCATACAATTCAATCAATACCCAAATGAAGGATGGGGAAAGATTAGAAATGTTAAAACAATTTGTGACTACAAATCCTAAAAGAAAAAGATATACTGAATTTAATCGTAATGGAAAATCGAGCATAAACTCGGATACTCTAATCAGCCGCGAGAAATATGCCCAAAGTCGCAGGCAATGGAAAGACAAACTACAGTTGGTTCTCTATGCCTTCATACCAACTCATCTCCACTATTCATCGGTAACACATCCCTTTGAAGCTGCTTGCACGCTCTTGATGTACTGAAAACAAAGAAAAACCCACTATCTTCAATTGGATGCTGCAAACTTCGGAAAAATGTATATTGTAATGAACATTCCGCATACCTTGTAAAGAACACCTCGTTCGGCCTTATAAGGTGGGGGAGTCCATTTCTTTCTGCGTTCATTTAATTCCTCGTCTGTTAAACGCACATCCAGTCTTCTCTTCTCAATATCTATGGTGATTATGTCTCCATTTTCGATAAGACCAATTGGACCACCTTCCTGAAATTTGTAATTCATTTTAGAGTGAACACAATACTTTCATTAGATAGCCAAAGCGTACATAATTGGAGCGTACCCCAGGAAAATAATTTTAACACAAATAACAAGAAGGAACCCCATATCATTTACTGCCAATACAAAAGCTGAACCCGAAAAGAGAATAACCAACCAATAAACCCGTTACAACACAAGCAAGACACTAGCCAGTCACCGGGAAATTGGACAAGCACTAAATTTTGGCTACCCAAGTCAGTTAAATCGGCAATATAGACAATTCCAAAGATTAAAGGCATTATTTGGTCAAAGATCTTTGATCATATTGAAATCTCCCGAGCGAGGAAAATTTCAAATCTCGGCATCATTTACATGACCAAATAGCCTTGGATAAGATTATTTGAATATGGTGATTTGCCAATTTATAAAATCGAGAACTTGTATCATAAATGCCTCCCTAGGATAAAACTGACGTCCTCCCGGTGTCGGCGAGTCATATCGGACAGACACTTCTTGAAAAAGTCAGATGGCGTATCCTAGTTGGTGCATCCTTTTTTTTTTTTTTTTT
>CAIGRL010068673.1:0-26574 GCA_903798325.1 Fraxinus xanthoxyloides | reverse complement strand
AGACATTACAGTAGCTTAATCCAGACCTATTGGAGCTATATCGGAGTAAGCAAGATCTTCTTTTGCCTAGGGGACATTAGTAGGGACACCAGATTCAGACCACCACTGACATACTTTTATGGAATTCGAAAGAAGCTCGTTTAGCCCCTTAGTTTATGGTCGGGCGATTGATTTCAGCCTTTATGACTTATTCACTCAATAGGGTCGAGTTTTCTCCCACCCCAAGAGAATTGATGCGGACATCATCATCATCGAGACTTACTTTTTATCATTATTAGGTTTTATCATTTATGTTTTCTATTTTTGTTATTATTGGACTTGCAGTAGTGGGTTGACCCAAACCCTCACTTAGCTAGGTTTTTACTATTTATATGGATTTGACATTATAATTTAGACAGTTGATGATTGAACGAAAATTATAATTGGCGCTTTTCTTCTTCCTTCTCCTCTCNGTCGAGTTTTCTCCCACCTCAAGAGAATTGATGCGGACATCATCATCATCGAGACTTACTTTTTATCATTATTAGGTTTTATCATTTATGTTTTCTATTTTTGTTATTATTGGACTTGCAGTAGTGGGTTGACCCAAACCCTCACTTAGCTAGGTTTTTACTATTTATATGGATTTGACATTATAATTTAGACAGTTGATGATTGAACGAAAATTATAATTGGCGCTTTTCTTCTTCCTTCTCCTCTCTTCATGGTTTCCCTACTTCTTCCTCCTCTGGTTTTCATGCTTTAATTCTTTAGTTTGATAATAGTTCTCAATTGGTTCTACATCAAGCTTATTTGCCTCTCCGGCAATTTCCTTCTTAATTTGATCTCATATTGGTTTTTTTTTTCTTTTTCTATTTTTAACTACCAATATAATTGTTGAACAACATTTAACAAGAGTTACACTCAATATAAATATGATAAATATGATAAGCATCGTCGAGCTTGTAAGCAAATAGAAAACATTGTTAAGCTAAAAAACCCAACTTCTGTTGTACAAGGTCAAGCAAAGCCCAAGTTCATGTCAAGTTCTGTTGTACAAGGTCACACAAAAGATCTTGATCAAAACACAACCCACAATTACTCATCTTGTCCATTTTCTTCGGTGTCCCTGTGCGACATTCTGTTTACCAATGAATACACACAATTTGTTTGTTTATGCCATCTTTCTCGACATATATCTGAAATCTCAGCTTTTCCCTCAAAAAATACTACTGAAAAAGGGGAACAATGAGTATTTTGTGAAGATAACGCACGATAGGTTGCTACAAACAAGGTCATATATATCAACCTCCTTTTACAAAGAAAATAAATTTTCAAATTTTTCATTTCTATTAAAAATAAATAAATTGAGGATATGAAATATTACAAGAGCCTTGTTCTTGCGTCGGAGATGAAAAATATGCATTACTGATGTGCATGTTTACATGTGACACCTTGACGTTAATATTTGTGAGACAAGTCACAACTAAAGACTAGACAAAAGGTTATCAGAGCAATAAGCTCAAGTCGATTATCAATTATAATTGTATATATATTTTAGAATTTATATGACACGTCAAGCAACGCAAAGATAAAATGTGAGTATCAAGCAATGCATGGTAAGAAAGATTAAAAATTTCATGAAAACTAATTCTTCAAAATCATAATCTTCCCTCTCTATAAATACCATTTATTTGCATCACTACAATTCTCGAACACGTTACATATAATTAAGTTTTCACATGTCCATCCAAAAGAATCAACTTTACTTATAATTTTTTTAATAATTAGTTTGTGTCCATGCATAAAATTACATATTTTTGGCATACGAACGCACACTATCCCACAAGCATGGTATGATTCACTTGATTATCAGAGGCTATTTTGAAATTTATTTTAAATTAATCATGTGATCTTTTTAATTCTAAACTGGCCCTTTTCATTTCAATAATGCATATGCTGTCTCCCTTTGATAAAGCAAACCAATTTTGTGCAGGCTTTATACCACCAACTTTAGGAGAGATTTCTGCATTTTGTGATTATTTTTGCATATTATAGTTCAGTCGAACATGTTTATGTATGATTAATTGTAATTATTCCTGATTCTCTAGTGAAAATCATGGGAATTTTACTGCAGAGATGCGTTAATTACCACTGCGGACATGTATTTAATTATTATCTTAAAAATGATAAGAAGGCTTGTAATATAATTTCGTAGATGGTCTTTGATACTAGTAATTATGTGATGCAATTTTGTTGAGTAGAATTCAATAGAATGTAAGGCTTATTATTATACATATTACTTTGTATATTTTTGGGGTATATATATTTTTTTTATTCCCATGAGAATTCAACATTTTCTATTGTTAGTTGTAAATATTTTTCTTTTCCAAAAGTTAATATAGAGTAGATTAAGGTCGAGTCGGAGGATGGATGCAGCAAATTTGATCTTTCGTTGCTCGTAAGGATATGAACGACAAAAGAAAAAAAAAAAGAGTATACAACCGTGTCAAACATAAACAACTCACTATAAAATTTTTAAGATATTTCATTCTTGTCGTTCCCTTACCCTAAGTGAGAGTCAACCCACGTATTTTACAATTTTATATTAAGAAGCAATAATGTGGACAATGAAGTGATAAATTAGCGATGATTAATAACAATCAAATATCCGTCGATTCTTACAAAGAATACCAAATACTTATAGAAGATTCTTGGTCAACCAATTTTTTATTCTGTAGAATATCGGTTTGGATTGAAAGAAGTAGAGATACCACAATTTCAAAATTGTTGTTCAATAAAAATCCAAATAACTAATTATTAACCACAATTTTTGCTTTAAAAGGTAAACATGAAATTCTAATTTACTCTTCCAAACAAAACAATATCTAAAAAATAATCTTAACAAATTAATTTTTACTGCGATATAAAAGTACCAATACTGGGCTCAAGGGCTTTAAGTACACGAGTTTAGCTCATAAGCTCATTTCTATAAAGAAAAGTGACATTTTTCATCTAATTCCATCATAATTAGCAGGATGAACGTATTCGATCGGTTGTTGATCGCATCAAAACACTAAAACATCAAAATTATCACGATAAAGATAAATAAATTTTAGTGTAATTGTTGTCGCACGAACCTTACACCATTATGTAAATGTGTACATTCCATCTTTGAATGCTTGCAATAAATTTTCCAATGTTACAACAAGAAAATTTCAATGAATCCATTATAAAAGTGCAATAAATTACAAAATATAAAAAATATAGAGATGAATTAATTGTATCTAATATATTGTAAGTATAGATAGAATGATAGAAACAAATATATACAGGCTGGTGGGAGTAAATGCATAATCTATTCAAGGCTAATGGTAAGTAGGCCTGATTTAATGCAATTTAATGTAATTAAAAGGACAAAAATTATTAAACAAGGAGTATTATGTTTAGCCCCCCAAATAATGAGAAATCCAAAATGCGCATGCATATGCAAGAATGCGTGCAAAAAAACTGGCCCGCGTGCCACCATACCACTTATAAATAATAATTCTTAAATTAATTTGTTTACCCCCACAGAAAATGACAGCTTCAAAAGAAGACCCTTGCAATAAATCCTAATTCCCTTTTGTCCTCTAAAAAATCATACAAAATTTATGGTATCCAGTTTTCCATAAATAAATGTATGCATAATAATGTTTCAAAAAAATCAGCTCGTGAATTAATTTGGATCGAATCGATAATAAAAAATTGTAAAAATAAATAAATTGAATTAATTGACTAGTTTAGGTTGCGATTTGTCGCTTTTGAATTTAATCAACCGATTTTGAGCCTGAACTAATCAATTCGAAAAGTGATTTTCATGGGGTTTAGTTTTTATTTATTTTTGGACTATATTTGGACTAAATTCTGAATTTTTAAGTTGTACTAGTCAATCCAATCCAATTTTGTTAACACTACTATATACACAAATCTTAGTTTATCCGCCTTCTTTCTACTATGTTCTTTGATATGACTTCACTATTATGAACAAGATTTTATGTTTACGTTTAGGTCAAGTACATGCGTGTTAGGCACCTACCACTAATATAATAAATAAAATTTCAACTTATTTCTCTTCTTACTATTGTCCAATATTATCCACTTCATCATATCAAACATGTCCGCACCACCTAGCCAGTGTCTCTCCCATGATTATCATTAGTTGATATTGTTAAAATTTTGGTGTGACCCGAATTCTTTGTTAAAATAATTAAAGAATTCTAATTGAAGTTAGGGCTGAACATGGTCTAGTTCGAAACCGTTCGGGTTCGATTCCATTTGGTTCTATTCGATTCTGTACCATAATTAACTTTTTTTGATACAATAATACTACATAAATACAACTAATAACATATTCATTCGTAGCTTTGATGGGCAGTTGGAAAGGAGAAGTCAGACTCGACAGTCGGTGGCTTCGATTTGGGCATATAAATGTAAGTTTTCAATTTATCTAATGATTTGGGGTTAGAGAACCTGTGTTTACTAAATGAAAGTGTGAAATTGAAAATGGAAGAATAAAAATTTAAAAAAACCTAGATCTTGAGCTAACAATGAAATTAATAATTGGGCTAAAAAATTGAATTTACAAATTAGGTTGGATTGGACTAGCTAAACATGGACTTGGCTTGAGAGTTGAAGCATTAATCAATAAATTAGTTAATTTGTTAATTTGTTTAGAAAATATTAAAATAATTTAATTAATTCAATATAAAAATTAAAAAAACTATTTTGATCCAGTTCTTTGTCTAGAACCGAGAATCGAACCAAACTCATCGATTCTCGATTCAAATGCTCGTTCGGGTATTTAACTTATGAAGAGCCACTCGATCCGTTTCGGGTTCAGTTCGATCTAGTTCGGGAGTTTTGTCCAGTCCTAATTGAAGTGTACGTCAAAAGGAATTCAATTTGTAATGTTATTGGAGTCTTATTCAAATTGAAATTCTATTTGAAAGCTCTATCGTGAGTTGAGACTTGTATTGAACTTGAAGATGTTGAAATTATAGAATGGGAAGAAAAACGGCCGCATTTTCGCAACTTGGTCACTCGAGTAACACCTATAGGTTTTCTCCTGAGACTTTGTCGCTCGTCTGTCATCCTCCTGGCGCTCGAACGACGGACTCTCGTTGGCCTATCGCTAGCTTATCGCTCGAGCATAAAGATTATCCGGCCCAGACCCTTTTCTCGTTTAACATGTTTTTGACATTTTACTTCAACCGCAACTCATCTATTTGGGTTGGACATCACCCTACATAGTTGCCTATAAATATTAGGCTCTTCTATACAATTTCATAGTGTGAAAATAGAGTATGAAAAAAGTGATTACTACCTACTAAAATCATTGTAATATTTCTCCATCTTCATTATTTGTAGTGCAATAAAATCTCTTAATTCATCTACCATATTATCATCTTCTTTTATTATTTTGCTTGTGATCAAATACTTTATTATTGTGTTATATAATTTCAGTATCTCAATCTAGTGGTTGGTTTTCTATGAAGTGGTATCTAACAATACGTGATTCTTGAATTCCCAACAATTTGTATCAGAGATACTGGGCATAATTAATACAACAAGTAGTATCAGAACCTGGGTTCAGCAGTTTTGCAAGAGAACAGAGCTTAATTTGTTCGAGGTTTTTGTTCGGCATGGCTTCCATGAAATATGACATTCCACTTTTGAATAGGAGCACTAGATTTTCAATATGGCGGGTTAAGATGCGTGCAATGTTCTCACAGCAAGATTTGGATGATGCACTGTTGGAAATTGACAAGATGCCCGCAACTTTGACCGCAAAGGAGAAATTATAGAAAGACAAGAAGACAGTTTTTCACATTCACTTCTTCTATTGAGTATCATTCTTTAGGAAGTTTTGAAGGAGGATTCAGCAGCTGCTTTATGGTTGAAGTTGGAGCAATTATGTATGACTAAAAGTTTGACAAGGAAGTTGCATCTCAAGCAGCGTTTATACTCTCACCGAATAGCAGAAGGAGGATCATTGGAAGATCATCTAACTGTATTTAAGGAGATAGTCGCTAATTTTCAATCTTTGTAGGTAAAGTATGATGATGAAGATTTGACCTTGATCCTAAGGTGTTCGATGCTCCATTCGTTTTCTTCATTTAGAGATACGATATTTATAGTCGTGATACTCTCATCATAGAGGAGATATATGATGTTTTGTTTTTAAAAAAGAAGATGAAGCATCTGGTGTCTGAGGCCAAAGATGGATAAAGCCTTGTTGCCCATGGTGATTTTGGAACCGTCAAATAGAAGTCTAATTTCGTAGTCAAATTTGTACCTTCTACAAGAAAAGGGGCACATAAAGAAGGATTGCTTCAAATTGCAAAATAAAGAAAGGTTGGCTACAAGTCGATATGAGAAGCAATTAGAGACTTCAGGTGAAGCAGACCTCACAGAGAACATTGTATGTAAGGGAGATCTCTTGGCTATTTGTGACATCGAGTCTAAACCAGAGGAGGATTGGATTCTGGATTTAGCGTGTGTATTTCATATGTGTCCCACTAAGAACTTGTTTACTACATATGAAACTATTTTCAAATGTGTCGTAGTTATGAGAAACAACACTCTTGTCGGGTTGGTGGAATTGGTATGGTCAGATGAAGCTATTCAATGGGCCAATTAGAACACTTGGTTAGGTTCAACATGTTCCGAATTTGAAGAAAAATCTCATCTCGTTGTCTACCTTTGATTCAAAAGTTACCTGTTCTTTGGTGAACGTGGATTTTTGAAGGTTTATAAGGTGCTTAGGTTGTATTGAAGGGACAGAAAAAGTCTTAATTATACATCTTGTAGGTTCGTGTAGAATGTAGAAGAATTAATCAACACAAGTTCGGTACCGGGGTGGACACTCAATTTGGTACAATACTTTTAGGAGCTCGTAAGGGGTCGGATTTGAAGAATATAGCTCAATGGAGTTCAGGAGATATGGATAATGTCATTTTGCCACCATCACTTGTAGTGCCATTATATTCTACTGCTAGGGATGGACCTCATGGAAAAAGGTATCTGAATGCTGATTTTGTTGAGCATGCTTTCAGCGTAGTAGAAGGTTTTAAAAGCATTTGGTTTTGATTCTGTTTTGGGGTGTCTTACAGCCCAATTTGGTGAATTTTAAAATCATTAAGATTTTTTAGAATTTGAGGTAGTTCTACAGAGTAGTGCTTGGATTCATTAGAAGAGGTGGAGTATTTTGTATTTGTTGGAGATATCACTGTTAGTTATTGTTGAAGAGTCAGTTCATTCCTTGCAGACGGATTTTCTTCTCTAGGTGGAGAAAATTTTGAAACTTTGTTCGTTATAGTGAAATTCGTGTCAAGATGAAGATTGTTCAAATTTGGGTGTGACCTAAATTCCTTGTTGAAATAATTGAAAACTTTTAATTAAAGTGCACATCAAGATGAGTTCAGTTTGGAATGTCATTGAAGTCTTATTCAAGTTAAAATTCTATTTGAAAGCTCTATTGAGAGTTGAAATTTGTATTAGACTTGAAGATGTTGAAATTATGGACCGGGAAGAAAAGTTGCCACATTTCGCTAGCTAGTCTCTTGAGCAATACCTGCAAGTTTTCTCCCAATATTTGGTCGCTTGCCTGGCACTCAAGCGACGGGTTATCCGGCCCAAGCCCTTTTTACATTTTAACACGTTTTTGGTATTTTACTTCAACTATAACTCATCTATTAAGGTTTGGACGTCACCCTACATGGTTGACATAAATATTAGACTCCTCTATACAATTTCATAGTGTGAGAATAGAGTGAGAAAAGTGATTACTAGTTTTTAAGATCATTGTAATATTTCTTCATCTTCATTATTTGTGGCGCAATAAAATTTCCTAATTTTTTTCATATGTTTTTGTCTTCTTTTATTCTTTTGCTTGTGATCAAATATTTCATTATTGTCCCATATAATTTTTAAGATCTCAATATGGTAGTTGGTTTCATATCAAGTGGTATGAAATCTCGATAATTGGTATTAGAGATTCTAGACATAATTAACACAATAGATATCAAATCGACTTATTGACATTCTCATTTTTAACTTATTCATTAATTTTAACAAAATCACACATCCATAAAACAAACTCAGTGTAAATGAGTAATGATATTTGTAAGTATTGCTAATGGCATGGTTGTTAAACTCTTGATTCGTATTTTACGATCCTCATAGGATCTTAAAGATGTAGCATCTTATGATTCAGTTGCGGGATTTTAACGATAATTACTATTTTCCTTTTTTTTCATCATTATAAAGTTTTCTTTTTTTCTTTTTAAAGATTAATTAGGCTGGATTATTGTATAACTAGGTTGAGTTTGACTTTGAAGTAAAACCAAAATAAAACTTTATTGAAAACAAAGCAAAAGAAAATGACAAAATTAGAATTTCTAATAAAAATATGTTATTTTTTTTGGATCTCTACTGCCCATTGAAAAATCGGCAATATCATTTATTTGTTCGTCATATTTTTGTACTCTTTTCTCTTTACCTTTTCTTTAATCACTTTTAAAATATTTCATTTGCATTTTGCTTATTAATCTATATATATATATATATTTATCATAAAAATAAATTGCAGTTAAAATCTTGATTCTGAAAAGTAACTGAAGTGGAAGCATATTTTGATTCTGATTTTTATTCAACAATTAATGAAGTCTTATGTTAATTTAATTTTTGTTTCAACACTTGATGAGACTTGTATCTATACTTAATATTTTAAATAATTATTTTTAATAATAATTGATATTTATCTATGCCTTAATATTTTTCATAATTAAGTTTAATAGAGTATTACGATCTTCGATTCGATCCAACAATTCAATCCGCAAGATCCCTTCGTTGATTTGTTTCAATATTACGATACTAATACTGCCACATTGACTTCACTACTACATAGACTATTGTACCCAACCGTAGTTACAAATATCATTATTCTACGTACCCTTGTATGTATGCATACATCTTCTATTTATTTTCACACATTAAGAAAATGTAATTAATATAGCTAAAAATATTATTTCTTCTAATATTTTTTTCTAATAAATTCCTGCATTAAATAATAATTTAAATATGATTAATTAATTTTTGTTGATAATAAGGTATATTAAATATGAACATATTAGAAAAATTAAAAATATATGTACTTTCGATGAGAAAAGTGTTGTATAATTTGTGATAGAAAAGAAAATTAATTCTATATTTATGGGATGGAAAGATGGAGAGCATCTTGGGAAGAGAGAAAGGGACACACTCAAAGCTGGGAACTTTAGAAAACCCAGAATCAAGTGTAATTCCTATCTGCCTAATGAACTAAAAGTAAAGAATAACAACACAACTTCCGTCCCCATTTTGCCCTATAAAATTTGACACAAAAAGTTAAAGTTCCAGTCTTTGTATTGGAGACTGGAAACACAACACACACACACGCACCCGTCCTTCAGCTTGATTTCATTCAAATATTCAAAACTTCATTATAATTATTACATGTCTTGGTCACAACTCCATACTAATAAGTTATATCCCCACCCCCCACATGGGCAGAACTCGAAAAATCTCTGAAATCATTACTCTTTTTTTATTATTTTTATTAATTCATGCCTAGAAGTTGTAATATAAAACCAGAGTATAGAAGTTTAGAGAGAGACGATTTACTTATTTTAAGGAGGTTTTAAGCTTTGGAAATGGTGAGAGAGTGAGCTGGTTTTCCTTAGAATTCTCATTCTGTGCTGGATGGATTTTATGGGAATTGCTTATTTTGATAATAAGTGGTTTAATTTTGGTTTCAGAAGAAGACGACGCCAATGTACAAAAATTCATTCCTCAAAAATGGCTTCTAGCAGTTGCAAAATCTCCCCAATCATTTTAGTTTTCGTTTTCTCTCTGTTCTTTATTTTCTCTGTTTGTCCGGTGGAATCTGTAAATTTCAATGGCAGCGATCAGAATTTTCATCCAAAGAAAGAATCACAGAAGATGAAGTTTATTAGCAACCGTCTGATGAAGATCAATAAGCCTTCTGTCAAGACAATTCAGGTAATTAATTGCTTATTTTTTTCCTTAATTGATTATTTTTTGCTTAAATATTCTGACTTTATATTTCTTGTTTTGTTTACAGAGTCCTGACGGTGATCTTATAGACTGTGTATTATCTCATCAGCAGCCAGCTTTTGATCATCCTCTATTAAAAGGACAAAAACCAATGGTAAACACAAGAATTTAAACATCGTTCCCGATAAATTTGAGGTCGACTACAAGAAACGTAACAAACAAAACTCATACTCATACTAACTTTTTTTCTTGAATTAATGCAGGATCTACCTGAAAGGCCAAAAGGGAAGATTCCGACAAGCAGCTTGTTTGAAGAAAATGTTCAGTTATGGGCTATGTCTGGTGAATTTTGCCCAGAAGGCACCATTCCAATTAGAAGAACAACAGAGCAAGATTTTTTGAGGGCTAGTTCCATACGACGATTCGGGAGAAAAATACGAAGGCCTATTCGAAGAGATTCTTCAAGCAATGGTCATGAGGTTAGTCCGATTGATCGAAAAGAGTGATGAAAAATGATTTATGTAGTCGACTTACATTTTTGTGTTGCAGCATGCTGTAGGGTATGTGAGTGGAGATCAATATTATGGAGCAAAAGCAAGTATAAATGTGTGGGCACCTAGAGTTGCAAATCAGTATGAATTCAGCTTATCACAATTGTGGGTAATTGCTGGTTCATTTGGTGATGATCTCAACACCATTGAAGCTGGCTGGCAGGCAAGTTCATAATCCTCCATACTAAAGTTACTTATAAGTTACTTATTCTACCGAATATGGCTTTTCAAAGTTACTTTTTGTTTACTAATAAACGAGAAGTACTTATGAATTTACTTTTGAAGAAAGTAAATTTTGAGTACAACGACAGATTGAATCTGATTGAGTTCATAGTCCTCCGTGACGCCATTAAGGCAGCAATTAAACTTTCAACCACCTCTGTATCAGATTAAAATTTTGTAACTAATGTAAGCAGGAATATTAAATCAATCAATTAATTAATTAATTATTTTCCAACAGGTCAGCCCGGAGCTGTATGGGGACAACTATCCTAGGTTCTTCACATACTGGACTGTGAGTTTTTTTTTTTATTAATTAATGTTGTCAAACCTCTTTAATTAATTTTCTAGTAACTACACCTTTAAATAATTACTCAAGAGAATTACTTATAATTAATTTATTGTGCATGCAGAGTGATGCATATCAAGCAACAGGCTGTTACAATTTGCTGTGCTCAGGATTTGTTCAGACTAACAATAGAATTGCAATTGGGGCTGCAATTTCTCCAATTTCTTCATATAATGGTGGCCAATTTGATATTAGCTTATTAGTATGGAAGGTAATTATACTTATTCTTTTTCACTTATATTCTTATAATTTTTGGGGTTCTTAAATTAAAAAAATATTTAATTTTTAGTATATTTATTCTTCAGTCCTTAAAGTTTTGCTTGTTTAAGAACTTAGGCTTTCAATTCAATAGATAGTTTTCTTATGAAAAGTCAATGGAATTTTGGTTAAACTATTGTTGGAGAAACATCAAGATTTTGTAAATGATTTCTTTTTCCTTTTTCTTTTCTAAATATTTGACCCTAGATTAGTAAAATTATCACAAAGGACTAAATTGACGAAACATCAAAACTTTCAAGATAGAATTACAATTATCCAACTATTTTCCGCACGCATTTCTCGGTATTTTAAGGTTTCATTCTTGTGGTCGTCTTCCATATTTACTGTTGCTTGGGCCTTTCGGTAGAACCTCTTTAGGGAATATATAGTTTTCATGAAGGTCAATTTTGAGCTGACATTTAATTAAGAGTAATGTTATTCAAAATCATTGGTATCAAGTATCGGTCTAGATAACAACTGCAGACAATAAATAATATATTCACTTAAATGAAATGTGACATGATTCATTTAGTTGAACATGCAAAATTGGTGATGTATAGCATTATTCCTCGATTAATAGAATATTTTTGGTATAGAAAACCTCAAAGTCAAGATCTTCAAATTTCCCGAGAAGTAAAGTCGTAGGCATGTAGATAATCAGACTCTAAAATAACTTTTTCCTTAAACATACTAAGTAAATATTGCTCCCAAGATGATAATGTAACACGAAAAACTTTGTTACCATGTAATTTTGCAGGACCCAAAGCATGGAAATTGGTGGCTAGAGTTTGGCAATGGGGTTTTGGTGGGTTATTGGCCATCTTTTTTATTCACACACCTAAGAGATCATGCAAGTATGGTACAATTTGGTGGAGAAATTGTGAATAATAGGGCCTCAAATTCCCACACGTCAACACAAATGGGCAGTGGACATTTTGCAGGAGAAGGGTTTGGGAAAGCATCTTATTTTAGAAATCTTCAAGTGGTTGATTGGGATAATAGTTTGGTCCCATTATCAAATCTTAGGGTTTTGGCTAATCATCCAAATTGCTATAATATTCAAGGGGGAATTAATAGGGTTTGGGGAAATTATTTTTATTATGGAGGGCCAGGAAGAAATTCAAGATGTCCTTGAAGAGATTGGGTATATGGGTGATTTTTCTTTTTCTTTACCCCGCTTTTTTGACCTTTTTCGGGTGATTTTAGGGTTTTTTTTTTTCCGAGGTTGTATCTAGCTTTGTTATTCTTTTGATTGATATCGTTCAATCTAACAAGTGATCCATTAATTATACTACCTTTAGGATGTTGTAAATTCGATAAAGGAAATAGTGAATATATTGTGCTCTCGTGTTTGTTTCAAATTTTAGTTAAAAAAATTTATCCTAAGGAAATGTAATTATGGGTATTTTTAATTTTGGCCAATCAAGCAACGCTTTAAAATTTTAAGCAGAGGTATTTTTCATTCAATTTTTGGACCATACCCCCATTATTTTATTGTCCCTTGGGCACTCGAGACGCATCAATTATCTCAATGAAACATTAAGCCCCTGTTTGGTAGATATTAAAATAATTTTTTAGTAGATTTTGTTAAAAGTTTATGAAATGTGTAGATAAAAAGTTGTGAGTCCAATAAAATGTGTGGTTAAAATTAATTGTTAATTTTGACTTGAAATTTTAATCCAAACCAAACAAGGCCTAAATGAGCACATATTTTAAAAGATTCCTTACTTTACATTAATTTTTCCATTGCCAAACTACCAAAAATAAACCCTAAAAAAGAGGAAATGTGTCATTGGCACAACTTATTTTTTAAGTAGTAAGTTTATCCTCAACCTTTTATTGTAGTTTGACAATCAACATCCAAAACCTTGAAACCGTCGATTCTTTAAGAAATCACCATGTGACCCTCACATGTCTAACTTTATGAAGATAACATATTTTCAAGTTTTGATTGATACCTAGATATTTGAAGCGATACAAGTTTTTGCAAGGATCACATGACGGTTTAACAAAGATTTAAACGATTTTTGCTATTGACAATTGATTGTACAAGTACAACTATACTGCTTAGAATTGTTCAATCCAGACCGTTCATATTGCAGCCAATGTACTTAGTATAGTACTTAAAAGAAAAGAAAAGCAACCAGTCCCAACAAGAAACTATCAAATACAATTGATGGTGAATAGAGAAGAGAAAGCAAATCCATTTGAGTCAAACTGGTCCATATTTCCTTCATCAACAAGCAAATGCTTAATAATTAAATAATGAATGTGAACATTAAAACTTTGCTTAAAAATTGAAAAATTGCATTGAATGAAATCTTCAATGTGTCCTAATAACTGTATTCCTTCTTTCTTCTTAATGAATCCACCCACCACCACAAATGTCACACTGCCCAGAAATTGCCAGAATCTCCATTGAGAGACTACTGCATTTAAGTCCATATTGTATGTTGTCCCATCTAGTGAGTTAAACAATTTTTCAACGCATCATAAAATGGTTGTTCGATATAAAAATCATAGATTTTCCCTAATCACGAAAGTTCAATGGTTTGGTTTTTATTAACAAGTATGTTATTTCTTGATGGTGTTTGATACTTCAGAGTCAAATCTTAACTCTATTAACTCTGCTATCAACATCATCTGATATTAGATTATTGGGTCTCGAATTCTCATCATGATACATCTTATACTATTCAATAAACTTGTAGGCATGTAGAACGAATCGGTAAGTAAGTTTATGTATCTCCATGCTCTCTCATTTGAACAACGTTGTAATTTGTATTCTCAAGGCACCGCACTAGCGGATCCAAGATGGAAAGTGAGCATGGGCGGCTGCTAGATGATCGCTCGAGCGGCTGCACAATATGAGGGAAAAAAAAAATTCGCCGAATCCAGCACGAGCGGCCTCCAATGCTGGTCAGGTGCTGGATCTGTTAGTGAAGGCAGATAAGATCTTGATTGCTCGTGTTTTCCATTTTCTTTTTACCTCCGCGCCTTGTACTTCTAAGTTAAAAAGTGCAGAGTGCCTTGGGCATTTTTACAAGAGGAATTGCTGCCAGAATTTGGCCTTTTTCTTTTCTTTTCTTTTCTTTTTCCATTGTCCAATACAAAATTGCCAAATATATTCTGTAGAAATTTTGGCAGCCATTTTCCGTACAAAGCAGAACTGTCTTTTGAAGAGAGGTAGGTACAATTTTGAATATGGATTGATGGGTGTGGACCTTATGAAAAGAGACTGAGTGATCACAATCTGGCCTAGGAGAATACACTGACAAGCAAACTCCAAAGATGGATAGATTTTCGAGACTGACTTCTCATACTGCATAGAGTATGTTAGGATTTGGCCCCTAACCTTTGGTTTTGTAGGTCCAGATCCAAGTGAAAAGAAGGCAAGTCTAGGTCCGTGCCAGTGGATGGAAACCGTCAATTTTTTAGTCAAAATTTTACATAGAGCACATGTTCTCTTTTACGAGAGTGATTTTTCTCAAACCATGACCAGAAAATAAATAAGTTTCAATAGTATTTCCAAACATCGTTTCTCTAGAAATCTGTAACAACTAATACTTGATATGAACAGTAAAACTGCAACAAAGGAACATCAGTTTTCTTGAAAGAAAATACAATTATTCAATTTTATCATCTTTTGGGCTCTACAGTATCAATCTTCTTTAAGAAACAAGCAAAATGAACATCACCATCAACAATTACAAATGTCGAGTTGCAATAACCAGAAAGGCGAAAATGATGCAGAAGATGTTGGGTTTACTTTGCAATCTAACTTCTAAAGTGGAAATGATGATCTCAACAAACCACTTACCAGTAACATTTGAGCCAAAAAGATTGTTGGGAAAAACACATCAAGTAGAAGTAGCAATCAGATTAGTCTCAGTTCGTATTCACCAGCCATCGTAATATATCTCACCCATGGAAGAGCCTGGTACCCGCTTTTCTCAATAATTTTCAAGTAACGGACCTACAAACCCCACATATGAAAAGCTTTAATCAGTTTACGCTTTTGCAAAACTTAAACCAAACTAATCAAGATTCCACTCCCCACCCTTTTCTTTTTTCTTTTTACTCCCCACCCCTTTCCCTGGAAACAAATTCCAAGTGGAGTCTCAAGTACAGAATGTTAAAAGAGAATTCCCACCATTTATGTAAATCTTCAATGATGGAACTCGTTGACATTTTGATAGATTTATGTACTGTCGAAGAATAGAGTTCAAACTAATTGATCATCAATGAAGCTATTTTACTGTACATGGAATATGCCTTCATATCTTTGTATGAGTTCAATCTAATTTTTCATTTTTACAGTTTTGTCAGATCTCATTCTCAAAAGCATGGAAGAAACATCCTTCCTTT
Organism: Fraxinus xanthoxyloides; assembly: GCA_903798325.1. Taxonomy (NCBI): domain Eukaryota; kingdom Viridiplantae; phylum Streptophyta; class Magnoliopsida; order Lamiales; family Oleaceae; genus Fraxinus; species Fraxinus xanthoxyloides. Next base: position 10,752 of record CAIGRL010068673.1, on the reverse strand, counting down.
CAATGTAGAAGCACACCATCCAGAAGTCACAATTCAACATCCCCAAAGCTTTCAATGCATTCCCCGCAGATAACCTTTTAAATTTTTTCAACCTCTTCACGGCAGCAAAAAGTTTGAGGTTTTAATTATACAATACAATATTAAACTAAGCCTTATTCTCAATTCATGTATAGTCAGTTACATGAATTCTTTTTCACAACTCAATTTGATTCATTGATACACCTACAAGAACATCCAACACAATCCAATCATTCTTGAACACATTTGTTCCATCTCCCATCTTCTCATATGTTCTACTAGATCATATAACTCTTGTGAGTGGAAGCTTATTTAGATCTACATAAAACATGTTCAACTCCTGAATCATCATTCCTTTAATTTATTCTTAATTGGTGTCAATATCCTCATCAAGCCATCCTCACAAATAATTGAATCTAAATACCCAAAAAGTACGCTTTAGGGCAATATGATCCTCTGTAGAGACTCCACTATTATCCTAATTCCAAATATGATAAAAGGGCATTCCATGTTTTATGATTTGGTTATACTTTTAACTTAATTTTTTTTTTTTTTTTATTCCAAAGCATTCCCCTAAAGTTCTAATCCTACGATTTATCCCCTCATAATCTTATCGGCTAAAAGGGCCTGTTTGATTCCCAATAATTTATTTTATGGTTTGTTACAGGATCATTTTCAACACACATTCACACAATAAAATATTCTACACGCATTCTCCTAAGAATACCATTCAAAACTCATTTTCTTTCCAATTAAAGGGAATCAAATAGGCACTAAAGAATATCATCTTGGATATCTTTCAACCTCATTCATTACCAAAGTATTAAAACAGGACATAGAATCTTGATGAAAGTCTAGTGATAGGAAATCCTCTACTATTGCTGTCACCACGTCTCACACTTGGAAACCCTCCATCTAAATCGTCTAAATTACATTAATAATGTTGATTTATAAGTTCGTTAAATATGCCATTTATTTAAATCCTTATTTACTGTTTAATTATAAATTTTGTTATAAACTAATGATTAGTGCAGTAGATGGTCCAAAGATGTTCCAACGACATTATGTGCCCAATTGCTCAGTGATGCATGCATGTCAGATTTTTAATTAAATTACATTATTACTAGTATTATTGTTACAATTTGCTTCTAGATTATTAATTGGTTATTTTGTTTTTATTGATTATGAGCATTTTTATATACGAAGAAAGTTTAACAATTTTAAAAGAGTACCTCATATAATTATTTTGTTATTATTAATGATTACCATATTTGTTTTTAGTAATTAAAGGTTGGATTGCGCTTGTGTTAATTGGCAAGATTTAATTTAGGATATTAGTTATATTGATGCCCCATTAATTGGAATGTAATTAAAGCATCCCCAAGAAACTCTTTAAATATAAAACGCTCTTTATTTTAAAAAGTCAACCCTTAAAATTATGTTTCAAGAAATTCATTAAATTAACATTTAATTTAGATAGTGAGTTTGGCTCTCTAAATTTGAAGAGCTAAATTCACTCTCTATAATTAAAATGCATTTAAAGTAATTTTTGAAAATTTCAAGTGGATGAATAAAAACTAATATAATAATTTGGACGAAAGCCAGTGAAAATAAAAAATAGGAAAAAACAACAAATATTTTTTTTGAGTTGTAAAATTAAGTATTAAATATAAAGAACTGTTAGAGTACTGAAAAAATTTCTCTCTAAACTTATAGATACTCTCCAGATTGTAGAATATGCTCTTTAAAATTAGAGAGTCTCATGGAAATGCTCTTAACATTTTAGTTTCAAGAAGCAAACTTTGTCTTGGTATTAAGAGTTTTATTTTTATACTATAATTATATTTATGTTATTTCAATTAATTTTAGAAAATGGTGAATCATTTCCTAAAATATTGATTTAACAATTATGGCTCAATGACCTTCTCGAAAATGATACACGTTTGGTCCATGTTAACAATTATGACTTCCTTAAGACCAAAATGGAGCACACAATTTTGTTATTAAAAAATAGAGAGAAGGAGAGAGGGAGAGAGAGAGAGAGAGAGAGAACCTTAATTTCAATTCTTTTACATACCAATAAATTTCATTAGTTCGCCCTTTTCCATCTCCATAACCTTCCCTTCTTTATTCTTCATTTCTTCAACACTGTTTATTTAAAGGTACCTACAACAAACTAGGAATGCTTTTGCTTGGTGACTTAAAGTTTAAAGTGTCCTTTCCAATTTAAGGTATGTTCTTTGACTTATTAATTATATTTTTTTATATATATCATATTCTTTTAAAAACCAATAGCTACTCGTATGTAATATGTTGTGTGATTACATGTTGATTATACTTAGAGATGAGATTTTCTATGAAATTACTTCTAAAGATGATATAATATAAGATTGTGTGGAATTATGATATCACATATGTTCACTTTTTAGGAAAAAAATGATTATCTTATGAATATCTATAATAAATTAAATATCACATCAAATGAGAATAATGTTTTGGATGATTTTAACCCTACTACAATTCAATTATTTCAATAATACATTACTTCAATATGTAATAAATACTAAAAAACCCTTATCAAGTATAAATTTCGTATTAGTAATTTTCAATTAATTATAATTCACATTATTCTAGACTCAATGAGTCTTGACTTGATGAACCTTGATCTACATTACTTTAGAGTTATTATAGATGAATTTATTTCTATTCATATATCTTGGAATTTTAATGGGTTATTTAAATTTATATATTAACAATTAATTCTTATGTACCAAATGTATCATAAAATGTTCTCATTTGTATTATTTCATTATCACAAAAAATTTGAATCATAGAAGTTGAGTTTTGAGAGTATAATTTTCTTACCTTAAATTCATATCCTTAATTTTATTTTGTTTAGTTCATTTGAGACTCATCAATTCATGTCAACAAATTGGTATTAAATATTATTTTTCCAGCACTTATAAAGTATTTCACAATAACGTGCAATCCACATTTCAACTTTAACAAGAATCTTCAAATTTTTGGAACCTGAGACATCCTTGTGTGTATAGGATTATAGATATGAATATAATTTTTATTGAATTATATCACGAGTTTTCTGTTTACATGAAAATTTGAATAAGTTATTCTAAATTGAATTTTAAGAATAAACAATGTACCAAATCTCAATCTACCAGAAAAAAGGAGAATATTATTAGACTTGTTTTACGAGCAAGATGAAAATATATACTACATGTACCTTTATGTCTTCTATGCATGCTAGACTTTCGTATTCTAAGCTACTTTACGTCTTTTGAGTTAAAATCCTATTCGTGAACTATTAGTCAATATTGTAGATAAAATTAATAATTTTATTTCTAGTACGTTTTGTTACTAAAATTGTAAAAGATTAGTATTATGAAATTTGTATAATGCCGTATATTTATTGACATGTTATGAAGATTGTAAAAAATAGAAATTAACAAATAACAAAAGGTGTTGTAACAGATTTTTACTATGATGAGCTTGAATTTATTTAGTGCTTATTGTCTAGATAGGACCTCATAAAGTACATAGTCAATTTTAATAGACTGAGGACATATATGTAACTTCATGTTAAGAGCATTGGCATTGGTGTCGTGAGCAATCAAGGGATCATACCACTCACAACAAATTAAAAATTTGCAAAGGGTTAAAGTTAAGTACACCTCCCTTATTCATTCATACGCTACAATGTTATATGAATAAATGTGCTACATACGAACTTGCTAGTAGTGAACTTCCTTAATTGACCCATTATATGTATAAATGATATGTGAAAATGTATATTATGTTAAATTGTTATTTCCTTGCTGTTATGATTAATTGATCATATCATACTCCTATATATAATCATGTTGATGCATCCATGAGCATGCATGAGTTGTAGGGTGATAAATGATAATTTAAAAAAAAAAATATTTAGAAGATATCTATGCAAATTTATTTGAAGTGTCGATGTAATGAAGGTGTGTGGAAAATAGGGCATAGGGATGAACGCACCCGACTAATGTTGAAAGATGAAACCGTTGTGGTACTATCTGTAGATTTAACACGTATCAAACAACAATGCATTCTAATTGGCTACACGATACACTATGTGAGCTCAATATTAATGTTAAAGTTCTAAAAAAAATGAAAGAAAAGGGCATACATATTTTGAAAAGCTTTATTTTAAATTAATGCAAGTGCATAATATGCATGAGGTTTTCTTATTAAGCATTAGCTAGTTCCATGTCCTCTATTTTTGGATAAAGAGAGCCATATGATTCGTGAAAACTACTTGTGGCGAGTTAGACTCGATACTCAAACATTTAAATATTGACTTTGTTTCAAAATGAAGTTAAAAACTAATTTGATTGCCTTATGTTTTTGTTAACTGAAAAGTTTTCTACAAATTCTGCCCTGTTTGATGTCTATTAAAAAGAGTTTTTTTGTTTTTTCTTGGGAAAATGAGTTTTGGAGTTGTGATTTTTCGGAGAATGTGCAGTTAAGAAGTATAGGAAAAAATTTGGATTTACGTGCAAAATATTATATTGTGAGAATGTGTGATTGAAAAGGGATTTTAGAAAAATAATTGAGTTTTTGAAGAATGGTAGACAAATAGGGGCTCTATTTGTACATTACAGTCATTAATGTTTATTATATTAAAGAAAAATCTATCACTTTTCTGCATTTATGATTTTCAACATGATTGAATGCTAGCATTTCCGAATCTACAATTCTGGACTTGGGGCGTTACAAATAAATTCCTTATCTCTAGTCTCCACCACAACACCCCGATATGGCAGCATATTATAGGCATTTACTAAACCAATAAAAAAATAGCCAACTCATATTTCTATAGTTTATAATTTTCTATCAATCTGCCAAGTAGGTGATGATTTTTTTATAGTACATCTCCTAGAAATAAATCTGAACTGGTTCAGTGAGACTTTTGAATTACACCTTAATCCATGTAATTCATTATATGACTAATGAGCTTAACACCTATGTAATTCAAAAATCTTGAATATCTCCCTTATTTGTATTCTTGATGCAAGCCTATACTGATAAAGAATGCCAATAACTAACCCTTGCTAACTTTTCACTATACCACAGATATGATGCAGTGCATTGCCAGTAACAACATGCCAATGAAAGCTACATAATTAATGCTTTAAAATGTGACAAATTTTGCGCTGATCCTACTGTAGCCCTCCTGGTCCATGTCACAAAAATTATGATTACAATCACCTGCTTTGCATGAAAAGTAAATACATAGAGACCACATAATGCATCTAAATAAAAGAAATTGCAAATCCCAAGATAACGTGGAATGTATTTAGTTAACTTCACTTTGAGGGCTGACCTGTATTCCTGAAACAGTAAAATACGGTATTTCAAACTTCACGCGTATGGGAGCTTTCCTCTCTGGAGCTGATTCCTCAGATTTTATACTGGGAAGCCTAAACTCTGCTCTCAACATGTATTCCTAAACAAAGAAAGAAAAATATGCAATGACAAAAAAGTGCGATGTCCAACACCAATGGAAAATGATTGAAAACCTAAAGAAAATAAATGACACTACAGAGAAGAGTAGACGTAAACACTTACCTTTCCACCTGGGAATGATTTTATTTTCCAGATTAAAGCATCATTTTCAGGTGCATAGGAAGCAGACCCCATTGATGTACGGATATTTGGATTGGTAGCATCTGATGGCACAGGCAACTCAATTTCGACATTGGTTGCTGTACTGAAATACCAAATCGATTCAGAAATGACTTTCAGCATTCATTTAATGTAGAGTAGTGCTATGTAGCATCTGGGATCCACTGCCACATAGACTAATGCTACATAGCATTATTCTAAAATATAACCCAGCAGATAGAATATAAAATATACTGATCATTAGCTACTCATCCAGGCACACCAAAATGTATTCATAAACATACCTACGCTCCTTGAACTGGCTCCTGGCTTTTACCATAAATTCTATGCGGCTCCTAGAATGTGTTTCCACCTGAGCTTCAACCCATATCAGTGGCTTCGCCTGAAAGCATACAATTCTCTAACTCATTTCACTAAGAAAAAAATACTTCCCAATTCCAATTCCAATTCCATTGTCCTCTTTCTGAAGTACATCTAGTTTCGCAGAACTGCAGACGCTAAACTGATGCTGCATTTTTACAAATCTTGATATTATCTTTATTTTTAATGAGAAATATTACTAGTTTAAATGACATTTTATTTTATCAGGGACACTAGAGGGAAATATTCAATTTTCATCATCCAAAAAATGGAGAAGATGTTAAAAAACTTGGGACAAAGGAGCATGTAAATAAAATTTAATTCCCAAATCCACAAGTGAACCTGGGTGCTGAGCCTATAGGTCATGAGATCGAAAGATCCATCAGGAGGTATGAATGATATTGTCCTGTCATTCTCGAATCGGGCTAAACGCACACACCTAAACCAGGAAAAGGAAATATTAAACATTAGCAAAGACGTTGTATACTTATTCATCTAGAGAGAGAGAGAGGTGTTTTTTGAGACACGAGCAAACAAAAAAATATAAACAAAGACAAGCATGTACAGATATAAGATATTCTTAGCACTGGAAATTAACATTTGAATCAAATACTACAAAGTAACTCGAGTACAATCACAGTGTCTTCAAACTGAAAGTTACATTACATACTGATGAAACTTGATGTCATCCAAATCAATGGCTTTTCCCTTAGTGGTTCGACCTTGTGCCTCCAGCAATACTCTGTCATTCAGCCCAAGCTTACACTCAGGCATACCACTGCAAAAGATAGAACATTATCAAGTCAGATTTACAACTTGCTTCTATTATGATTGTTTGATGTCAACGAGATATTAGCTGTGACAAAGATATATATGGTGAAAAGTTGGTGCATGTGGTGAAAAATTGAAAAATGAAATTTTTTTTAGTGTAAACTTCCTTGGTCACAGAAAGCATTCCCAGGTTTCTGGTGCGCTTACTCAGAACACTAAGCCACTGTTTGACACACATTCTTTCAAAACTCATTTTCAACCACAAATTCTTCAATAAAATAATATTTTTCATACATTAATAACTTTTCCTTACTTTTTAACCACATATTTCCCATCATATCACTATTTAAAATACATTCTTTCCTCAACAATATCCATCAAACACACCCTAAGAAATTCATTATTAGCTATCCAAAAGAATTTACAATTCACATCATGATAAACTTTCAGTTTTTGTCTTGATTGCGACAAAAATCAGTCTACGTGAACCAACACCATAAACGAGACAGTATGCACTTATTCAAACAACTTGCAAGACACAAGTATTTGAGATAATCAAGCAGGCTGCAAACATAAGCTTGTATGATCTTAATTGAGGAGCAAATGTTAAAAAGAAACCAATTAATTACCAAGTGAAATTACCATTCTGTATCTTCATAATAGAAATATATTTGTGAAACATAATGGCAATGGTTCATTTTTTCAGCATTGCAACCTCAGAGTATGATTAATAATCATGCCACGTTACAATCATGTGGTGGTAAATTTCAAGCAAAACACATCATAATTTAAAATTAGAGAAAAAGAATGACAGAAGAATATTTTTATGCCCAGCATAGGCAAATTACCTACAAAAATGAGGCAATTGAAAAACAAAGAAAAGCTTCCAAGTTCCAACTGCATTTCTGGTTCAAAATAAAACATTATGAGAAGCAATACTGGCAGGACAAACCTCAAGTACGTCCGCATCTTTAATGCCCCAACAACGTCCGACCTAATTATTTGTCCATTGCTGTTGACTAGTATATTGACACTTTCCACAACGTCAAGAAACACCTGAATAAATCATGAAGACTTATAAACCCAGTTCAAAACAAACAATATAAGGTCCACAAATAAAGTCTTACTTCATTCTTCTTGTAACGTATCCCTTCACTACGCCAGGACACTGCATTTGTTACAGCCATTGGAGGCCTCTGTGAAACTTCCATTCTGTAAGCATCGGTCTTGATGAACTCGCTGAGAATCTTTGCTTCAGTATATTGTGGGTAGCCAAAGTCCATCATTTCGTCAAGTAACTCGTACTGTCAGCAGCATAAACATCAGATGTAGCATACTTAATGCTAACTAACATTTAAAAATTAGAAATAAATGCAAACAAATTCATGTACCACTACAACAAAATTATCTCTGAGCGATTCCTCTTCTAACTCTTCAAAATAATGTTTAAAGACCTGTCAGAAAATTATAACAAGCAAAATTAAAATGGGAGTCGCATCAATAAATTAATTAGATTGTAAATCAAAGATATAAAGAGCAAAAACTCTAATTATCAATAGTCCTTACATCAACTAGGCGGTGTAAAAATAAAAGAAGGCTAGCAGCATTGCAATTCTGCCTGGATGCAGTCATGAGATACACATTGTTATGCTGTATAAACATATAAGTGACACCACTGTCATGAACAACAGGATCTTGAGTCTCTGGATCACCCTATACCATTATGGGATGACAACATATTAGTTCCTCCGCTTCAACTCAAAGATGTGTCAAAAGTAGAAATCGATAGAGAATGTAACAACAGTGTTGTATTTTTAGAGATATTCAGTAAGACTGAGCTCAGAAGATGCAGAAATCATCCAGCTTTGATACTGCCTATTTTGAACAGAAAGTCGAGAGCTTTGTTATTCACCATATTCTTTCCTTCTCTAGAGATGTTTCTCGGTGGTACAACAGTTATATGGAAAGATTTTGTTTGGAGAAAATATATAACCAAAATAATTGTAGATAAGGATTCATCTCGTAAGAGATGTGAAAAAAAAAAAAAATAAATAAATAAATAAATAAATAAATAAACTTAAACTAACTATCAACCTACCACAACTCTATTTTATTTGGTTTTGGAAGCAACTATATAGACATGTGAACAAGGAGAGGTAGGCCAACAATAACGATACCTTAAATAGTTAACAGCTGTGCAATGGATCAACACAATGACTAGAAAATTATTTGTGTACGGACTCCAAATTTACTGGAAACAAAGCTTAGATTGTTATTTATATGACAAAATATATTATAGAATACAAATCATTTGAACTCTATTAAGTGTCATAACAGCATAATTGACAGTTCAATCACATGTAAATAATTCCTGATGCCATGTACACAGAGATTTTATGCTTCATTAACTGACTTTATTCTGTGATGGAAAATACTAATGGAGAAGAAAGGTCGAAAGATTTAGTTTCTGATCAAACTAACATTACCAATAATTATCTCCTAGGTACTAAATCTATAACCAACAGGAGAGGGTATTATCAATTATAGTTTGGGCTTCTATTCAGCTAAATTATACAGTCCAGCTCTTTTTGGTAGAATTTCTCTATTTCCAGCAATTAACTTATAAAAAAAATAGGTCAGTGAATTGACATTAATCCAGCGAAAAATAGGAAAACGCCAGATCAAGCTAAAATTTTGCATACAAATCCCATTTGCCTGACTACGAATAAAATAAAAACAATCATAGAATGTAAGTTCCCAATTCATTCAGTTTCAATTAAACTGTTCAACTCAATTTTCTAAAATTTCACCCCATTCCATAAAGAAAAGAGGGTCTTATCAATTTAGTTTGTACTTCCCGTTCAGCCAAATTAAACAGTCAAACTCCATTTCGGGCAGAATATCTCAATTTCCAGCAATTAACTTGTCAAACAAAAAGTTAGTTTAATGACATTAATCTGGCAAGAACTCCAGAAATTACAGATCAAGATAAAATCTTGAATAATAATCCCATTTGCTTCACCAAAAATAAAAATCGCCATTCGAAGTTCACACTTCCAACAAAACCGTTCAACTCACTTAATCTTCTAAAATCTCATCCCAACGGAAAAAATTCAATCACAGGAAAAAAAAATAATAAATCATAAGCACACATGAAACAAACCTCTTTTTCAATCAGCTTGGTGAAGAAGCGTTCGGCTTGAACAGCTGAGACATCCCCACGGTAGTCTCGCCACACCAGAACCCTACCCTTTATGTCAAGTAGGAACAGCGCCGACGCTGCTCCCGCCATTTTCGTCCTTCGCCTCTATATTATTTCTGCAATTTCAATTTCAATTTCAATTTCAATTTCTCGATTACACGGATCGGAGATCGGGGCAACAGATTGATGGGATCTGGTGACAGTGATTTTAGGCAATTTAGAGATTACTTAAGGGGCGAAATTCCGATAAAGCAGCTCTCTGAATCATCTTTGTTACTGTACTAAGATTATACAAACCGTGAAATTGTTGTTTCTTATGTAGGATGATGAAAATCAGATGATGAAAATCAGACTGTTCTTTGTGCTTTCTTTAGCTAAGTGAATGCTGGCCTCACTGGAGGTAACCAAACTTTTAAGTTTATTACATGTTAGTCACTTAACTTTAAATTAATTCATTTTGGTCACCAAACTTACGCTTCGAAAGTTTCAATTCCGTTTTTCGTTGTCTAACATTTGTATTAGGGGTGTAAGAGGTCCGATTTTACAAATTTTTAACAAATTTTCAAACCAAACCGTCAGTTTGAAAAAAACTCAAACTTAAATCAAACCATTTTAAACGGTTTGAAAAAAAACTCAAACCTAAACCGAATGGTCTAGTCCGATTTTAATCCGTCAGTTTCGTCGGATTTTTTTTGTGTACTTTTATGTAATTAATTCATTGAATTCAA
>CAIGRL010068668.1:0-16718 GCA_903798325.1 Fraxinus xanthoxyloides | reverse complement strand
CACCAAAATGGTGGAAAAATGAATTCAATGTTTTGGCGTGATTTTTTTTTTTTTTTTTGAGATCCAAGTGTCCACTTTCGGCTAACTATGTCAACGAGCCGAGCCAGAGCCGGGGAAAAAAAACTCGAGCCGAGCCCGAGCTTTTTTTGGCCCAAGCCGAGCCCGGCCAAAACAAATGAGATTCGACCCGAGCTTTGAGCTCGAGCCTTAGCGGACCGAGTCGGCTCGATTTTTTTCCTTCTATAGCAGACAGAAATTCAAATTTCAGTTTTTTTTTTTTTAAGAAAACGAGCGGGGTCGGGCCTTTTTGGCTTGTTCCACGGGCCGAGTCACACGGGTGGCCCTGGCTTGAGCCGATGCCCCAAAATAGGGCTCGGCCTCGAGCCGGCTCGGTGCTACCGAGCCCTAGTCATTCAAGCCCACGAGTTTTTTTGTCATCCCTACTTTCGGCGACTAATTTTGAGGTCTATGCTTTGGTCTCTCAAGGCACAGACCAGGTAAATTGCGGGATGTACCCTAAACTGGCAGGGTCTAGAGCCCCCCAACTGTCTGTCAAAGTGTCAAGCGAGTCAACACATGTTGCACATTGCCTTCTAGAGTAACTCTTGCCTTCTAGAATAAATCATGTCTTCTATGAGAGAGTCTGCTTTCCAAGAGTCACACAAATCGAATCCGCGACCTCTGAACTACCAGCAATTAAGAGCCCCGTCCTTTACCAATTGGGATGTGCCCGAGGGTCAGATTGGCCTGATTTGTCATTTTCCTATCTCGTAACCTTATACTTGTCAATTTTTTTCTTTAAATCACTGGCATTTAGGCCTTGCCTATGTTTTGGGCCAGGCCCAACAATCGCTTGGCCCAATAGAGAGAACATTGGATCCAGTATTGTTTCCCGGAGATAAAATTCTGCTATTTTATCGACTATCCAGAGTAACAGCTGGCCCCGTACTGGAAAACCTCAGATGATGACGGCCGGCGCCACCGCAGTTTTAAATTCAGTCGTCACAAGTAGTTTGGTCTCTTCATTTTTATCTGCTTCCTGTTACCGGGGGAGTTTAATCACTCCTATCAACCTCGTGCGCACGTTAGCCTTCACCTCCCTATACAAGGATACTAGCCGTCACCAGACCTTCAATAACAGAAACAGAACCTTCAGCTGTGAATCCTCCGCTGCTACAGATATCAGTTCAACTTCTTCCACTTCTGTCTCTAATAATGGGTACCTTGTAATTTAATTTGTATTATCATATAATAGCATGTTAGTTTGTCCACTTACATAGTGCACATTCAGTTTTTTTATTACTGTGAATGTGTACTGGTTTGGGTTGGTAATTACCGTGTTTAAGTTTATTGAAAGATCAGAAAGAAGTGATTTTGTTGAAAAAATTAGCAAAACTTGATATTCCAACATACCTAATTAGCCTTGGGGATGTTTCATTCGAGGAGTTTTGGCTTCTTTTTATGCTGTAATATATTCGTAGAGAAGATATCAAACTGAATTCTGAATGCCTCTCGAGTAGTTTTTCTATGGCTGATTAGATTTGCCTATTTGGTTGGTGACTGTCATGGGACTTATCTATTATATTAAGATCTATTGAAAGATATAATTAGTGCTTAGATAGAATTATATACAACTTTAATTGGTAAATCATGAATGATGGAAAATTATGGAGATAACCTTCCTTTCACACTAGAGTATAACATATCTTGTTGTCTGGTATACACCGAAGTTTGAATATCCAGCTGCCTTTATGAGGACAAAGGAAAATGACTGAATTTTCACTTTTGTACAAATTATAATGACATTTTCAATGCCATCAATCAGTTATCAGGTATTACTTTACTGTTAACACTGAATTTCACTAGTTCCTGGTTGAAAAATTATTTTTTACGTTCTCTTGTGAAGTAAAATGTATATGTTTTATTTGCATTCCTTAGTCATTATTCCCCTCTTGATCTGACCCTGTGACTTTTTTATTTTTCCAGCTACGCAATATATAGCCGCCTTCTTCCATGCCCCTTGCATAATGGGCCTCCAAGGGTGGAACACTTGGTTGTTTCAGAAGGAGGGTCTGTTTTAGAGTATATTTGTCAAGCTTTGAGTCTTCCTCCCTTGTGAGTTCTGCCACTTCTTTATCATTTATCTTTTAACTGTGATCTGACGTGTGATATTGAGTTGTTCAAAATTGATTAAGTGATAATTATGTTAAAATATTGAACTTTGAATTTCATGCAAGGTTTGTTGCAGATCTAATTCACTTTGGAGCAGTATTTTATGCTCTTGTATGCCCAGACCCTCCTCCAAATGCTACGCCTGAGCAAATCAAAGTGTACAAGGAAGTTACGAATCCATCAGTTCTGAGAACAAGAGCATCTATTAAAGGGAAAACTATACGAGAAGCACAAAAAACTTTTCGCATAACGCGCATTGATGAATTTGTTGAAGCTGGAACTTACTTACGAGTGCATGTACACCCAAAACGCTTTCCAAGGTATTTATTGGATAATGTTTAGTCAATATGCCTTTTCCTGGAAGTTAGTACCATGTTGATTTAACTTAGCAATGATGAATGCTTCGTGTGACGTATCTGCTTGGAACAGATGCTATGAAATTGACTGGAGATCTCGAATCATTGCTGTGACTGATTCCTACGTTGTTCTGGACAAACCTGCTGGTACATCAGTATGTAGTTATTTCTCAACTAAATAATTGCACAGCTTTCTGTAAATAAATAGTTTATTTGGTTCCTGAAATTAGTAACTGCGAGCTCCTCTATTTTTTGCTTCCTGATGGATTATGATTTTGTTATGAATTTTAATATGAAACAGCTTGTTTAGTTTTTTAATCATGATTCATTCTTGTTTCTTCAATCTTGTAAGTTCCATGCATCCTTTTCCACTTCCACGACTTTGACAGCTGTCAGTATGTTACTTCCTAAAAGTTCTATTCCCATGTTCATCGCTATACAATGAGAAATTTTAGGACCGGTGACATATTATTCCTGAAAATTCATTGACAAAGCATGCCAAGCGCAGTCAAATTTCAACTAGAAATAATGTCTTTTCTCTCTCAATTCTCTTGGTAAAATGCTTTGTATATGTAAATGTTAAATTTTCAATTATATAGAATGTGACACTTATTGTTCTTGAACAACCATATGTATTAGCTTAAAGTCGCAATCTTAACTTTTGTTGCAACTTTTCTATTGATGGTCATTTACTTGGAATCTAATGAGCATTTTGAAGGTTAGTTTCTTGCCTGCTTAGGATGCCCCTGTTAATTTTGATCAGGTTGGAGGAACTACGGACAATATTGAAGAAAGTTGTGTGACATTTGCTTCACGTGCCTTAGGATTGGACGCTCCATTGAGGACTACCCACCAGATTGATAATTGTACAGAGGGCTGGTATATCAAACAAATGTTTTCATCTATTGTATGGTAATGTGAATAGCGAAAACTGATGACTTCATGTTTACTTGCAGTGTCGTACTATCAAGAACGAAGGAGTACTGCTCAGTTTTTCATGGGAAAATAAGGGTTAGTTGCAATTTCTTCTTTTTGCTTGATATCAGAAAATTGCGACTTCACTTTGTAAAGATAATACTTAGGGAGCGACCTTTTGTTATTCTAGCTAATTATTCTCGGGGTTTAGCTTCGTGTGAAGATTTTTGAAACAGTCGTTGGTCTTAGCTTATAATGTCTAGTTTTTTTTATAGAAAAACAAAACCACTAACAGGTAAGAGTAATAGGAATACATACATATTGTCCTCAGGAGAAAAAGGTGAAGAAGCTTTATCTTGCTCTTGCTGCTGATCCTGTGTCAATTGGAGTAATTACACACTACATGCGTCCAATTAATATTGCACCTCGACTTGTTTCTGAAGGTCAGCAGCTTCATTACATTACTAACTGTACGAGCTTGTTTTATCTTTTTAAGAGTGTAATCCTTTATGTTCCATTTACCCACACAAGAAACACGTTTAACGAGATTTTTCTTGGCTCAGAGATATTTATGTTTAGTTTTTCCCTAATGCAAGTCAAACCTGATGTGGTCCAAGCAGATTTCATTAAAGGATGGTACTTGTGCCAACTTGAGGTCTTGGAATGCAAAAAGGTTCCATGGCCAGATGCTTTAACTGAAAAGAAGTATAGTATTGAAGATTGTGGTTGGCCTCGTAAAGACTTTGCATACGAATGTAAAATTGACCTTTTGACAGGTCGAACACATCAGGTATGTATTTTGTTCCCATCTATTGTGAAAGGGAAAGCAAGGATGTGGCTTTTTAACACATGCACAGACCCTACTCTTTGTCCATAGATAAATAAGCACTTCATGTTATAGAAAGATAAATTTTCTATGCTTTTCATCCATCTTAATGACATTTAGTTGAGTTTGATCACTTCTGTTCAGGGAATGACAGGATCTCTCTCCACAGAAGACATTTGACATTAATTTGTAACTCAAATTCTATCATTACAAGTGGCTTGAGTTCCAGAAGAGTGGAAAAGTAGCAACACACATTGTTTCCTATTATACTTGAAATCATAAGAAGTGTTATGTCTGCTTCAGGGTGTGTATGAGCCACATTATTTTGAAAAAATATATTTTGAAATAGTAGATTGATGGAGAATGTGGTTGAAAAAGAAGGAAAAGTTATTGATGTGATAGAAAATATTATTTTATTGATGGTTGAAAATAGTAGAAAAATAAGAATGAAAATTTTGATTGGGCTCAAACAGGAGCTCAGTAACACACATTTACTTTATTTTGGTTTCTAGAAAAGGGGACAGGTAGAGAACACACGAACATTTCACTAAAGGAGCACTGTCAAATTTAATAAATAAAACATATATGTATAAGAAAACCAATGTTATATTCGCTAAATTACTGGATTGAGTTTCAAATTTTACCTTCTGTTTGATTTAGTTGAAATTACTTGAGAAGTGGTCGGAGTAGAGAATGCATGTACATTTGACTAAGGAGCACCTTGTCCCTTTTCTATTAACAAATGCAACTGCTGTGATTATCTTTACCATGACATGATCTCATGATTGCAGATTCGGGCGCAATTGGCTGCTTTTGGTGCCCCATTAGTGGGCGACTCCATGTATATGCCAGCTGCAGTTGCTGAGATGCACAAACCAGGGCTTAATCCATTTGGCAAGTACAAAAAAGGATATGCCACTGAGAACGATAAAGATCTGCACATTGAAGAGTGGATTGCGTGCCATGGAAAGGAACCTAGCGTTGCTATTGGTCTTCAGGCATGTCAGATTTCGTGGGACGAGGGAAAGCACATTTATGAGGCTAGATCTCCGTGGTGGAGGTAGATAAAGCTTAGATGCATTGGCTTTGCCAGAGTAATTGACAAAATTGATTGTATTCTCTTGCTCAAGGTAGATCTCTCATCACTCTTATGTGGTCTTTATGTGCAAACTGTTAATCATCTGCAGTTAGCAACTTTCTCCTTTCATTTGCAATTCTTGTATACATTTGTAGAATCACTAGTGTGTTTTTATAGTGAAACTGTAGGGAACACAGTAATTCCAGAGCAGGATCTCCTGCGAATATCATTCCGTTTGATGTCAAGATAAGGCAAATAATAATCATGAGAATCAAGAGTTCGCACTAGGATAAAAGAAGTTAGATGACTTACCCAAGTCCAACTTAAATAGTTTCTTATTCTTTTAAATTTCTCTTCCCTTTTTCACTAACCTTTTTTCAGCCAGGTGGGCCCTTTTTTTTTTTTTCGTGGGTTAGTTTTGGGAATATGTTCTACATGAACTTAAAATGTTTGAAATCTCACTGTAAGATAGTTTATGGAGTAAGACAATGAAATCCATTCTAGCTTTATGATCGTACTTGCTTTTGATATCTTTCATGTTTTAATGGAATAAATCTCGGGCATCAGTGTGGAAGTACATTTACAAAGTATTTTCTGAATTAAAGCATTTTCTTCAACAATAGGACACAAGCATTCCAAATATATATTTCCTTCTCCTTCGAAGAATCCTAAGAACAGCAATATTTACAGTCTCTCTAAATTAGAAATGTATGGAATTAGCTTTTGGCTTTGGGCTCGGCTCTAATGTGTTCTGTAATGAAAGTCTCTGTAACAAGTTGCCATTAACTTTGGAAATCTCTTTAAAGTGATCCAATCAGTGTGATACGCCCAAACAAAGTATCCCCTCACATCTGCTCCCTTCCTGTTCATGTAGTAAAGTACACAGATGAAAGGACGTGATGCAAGTCAATACTCAATTTTAGGCCTAAGTTTGTCGTGTTTTGGAATTTCAAGTACTTGAAGAAATGGGCTAAACAAAGTGCATCGTTTTATTATGATAGACTAGAAATTTATTTATTGTTTGCTTTATGTACTACTGTGCATACCTCATGGCTGTTCACAGGGCATCTAGGTAATCATTTATAGATTCTTCAATGATGGAACTCGAATTGCTGACCTTGCAATGTCCTAAAATTCGTCTCAAATTTGTCAATAAAATATCAAATAACTGAACTGCAGATATTAGTGGCGGTGAAGCTTATAAATCTGAAGCTTGAACCCTTCTCTTCCCCAGCCACAAATTAAAATTGGTGATTCTTATATTATGTAAAAGGATAAAATCCTGAAAATAATCTACAAATTGAAGGAGAGAAGAACACAGAAATGGGGAATTATATTGTGCTTGTCTGCTGTACCATTTTCTAGTTTCTGCAATAATTATTGGTGCGTTGTTGAATCTTTCTTTCAAATATGTGACCAGTTTCTCCATTCCTTGTTGATGAAACATGAGATAGGTGAGCAAAAGCTAGACACTTCAGTAATTATGCAAGGACCTTGTGCTGAAGGTATGGAGAATCGGAGATGGTAACAAATTTACAAGTTCCACAATGTGAATGCCATCCTTATCTGTTGTTTGTTTGGTGAAACCTTCAGTTCTTGAGGTCCCTAGCATGGTTTGAAAACATGGACTCAGAAGCCGGCATAATGTTTTAAGCCGATGAAATCCAATCCCTTTTGTAGTTTTGACAAATCACTGTGTGAAAATTCTGATTACTTGGATCCAAGAATGTTCCTCATTTCGCTTGTATATTTCCAAATATGATTGGGTGTGAAAGTGCGCATGCATGTTCATTTTCTGAATGGTGCACGCACTCTCATTTCTGCCGAAGTAATTGTCAAGTTGGATGCTATTATTAGTTTATTATTTTGGTTTTTTTTTTGCTCTCCTGTGTCTTTCGGCTGGTCATTTCATAATTTTGAAGTGACTTACCCGTTTGAAATGGAAGCTTGGCTCTTACTGCAGCTAGCTTGTCAGCACTGTATGGTAGTTCCTATATGGCCTCCCTGTTCTAAAATGTTTGCTTATGTCGCTCCTTCATCGTCAAGAAAAAGTTGTTGTGCAGTGCGAGATATCATTTTTTGTTTAATAACTGAAAACTTGTTGAAGTCTTGCTATGAAAATTATGAAAACCCGTTCGTTAAGATCCAGCATTTCAGCATAAAGTTTCATTGGTTAATTTTGAAATATCGACTCTTAAATGTTGTATTAGTGGATAAAAAACCCTCTTAATCGATTACGGAAGTTCTAAGCTTGTGTTCTGCATCACGAATAGATTATTTATATACATTTAGTTTCTTGAACCAATTTCAGGTGTGAGAAATTGAGGTCAAACTTGAATCACTTAACATGGAGATTATTTGAAGTTGAAACTAACCTAAGGTGGAATATTCAGTTAACTCGCACAGACATAATATTCTGCAACATATTTGGCTGAAAAGGTGTATTTTCGAGTGAAAAATCATGTCTTTTGAATAAAAGTTATCCAAATACGAGTTTTTTGAGAAATCTTATTTAAACATTTTTTCTCCTTTTGATTTGTTACTTTTATGTCCTGCATATAATATAAATATTCTGCATTAATATATATATATATAAGCATGAGAGTACAATATATACTTCTGACTAACCATCTCATATTGTCTCAAGTGCACCATAAGGAGATATCGTTGTATCTTGAAAAATATTTGTCGTTCAATTATGAGAATCATTGTGTTGTAAATTCGTCTTAAAGACCGATTGTCTAATTCTAGCATCGATCTACAGTTTCTTACTACTACATTTCTGATATCTGCATTTTGCCTTTTTTTATAAAGTGTTTTACGTGCATTTAGTCTGCATGCTCATCTAGAATTTGTGCATTACGGAGCACACGGAATTAATTGAATAGGTTTGCATGCACTGATTAATCTACTGCTTAGTTATCTAATGTTATATTCAAAAATGAAAAATTAAATTGACGTGTATCTAAATCTGCTGATGAATTGTGGAATAGACTTCGGTCCAACATGCCACTAAAACAATTCCCAATAAATGCCACTTACTAAACAATTTTCAACAAAAAAAAAAAATAGATCCTTTGTTGACTTGAATTAAAATTTGAATAGATTTATCAAACTGACCCAAGACCTTACCAATCATAATACAAACTTTCAAAAGATTACAACTGGCAAGTGGTATTATTAAACTCCATAAACAAAAATTTGAAAAATGCTCTACAATGTGGTTGGGATAAGATAACCTTTGAGATTACCATTAATATCCCGAGAAATAAAGATTTAGAACTAAATCCAGAGTCTAAAGAGAATTTAGGAGCTGAGAATTAAATGATAAAAAAAAGAAAAAATATATGGTAAATCAAATTATTATTCTAAGAAAGAAAATAATAATGATAATAAAAAGAAAGGTCAAGATAAATCCAAGTCGAAGAATAAAGTCATTTTACTAATCCCCTGTTTGGGCTCCTTTATAATGAGGTTTTAGGGGAAAATGTATTTTAAAATTGTGATTTTATGGAGAATGAGTGATTAAAAAATAAGGGAAGTTTTGAATTTACGTGTAATATTATTTTATTGAAAAATGTGTGATTGAAAAAAAAAACGCAATAAAATTCTAATTTACGTGTTTTAGCTTACAATGAGGAGCCTGAGACTGCAATTGTGCTTTTAAATATGAAAAGTGCTTGAATCAAAAGAATGGAGCTACTCTTTTAATATGTATCCTAATAAAATGGATTTACTAATATTGAAAAAAAAAAAAAATCAATTGGGCGGATCATTATGGGAAATAATAGGACTTGCAAAATTGATGGAATCGGGACAGTGATGATACTTTTAGAAAATGGTACCATACTTTTTTTCTTTGCAAACTAGATTTGTACCCAAACTAGAAAGAAAATATCACTTGGGCCCTGTTTAATATCCCCAATTTTTCATGGAATTTGAAAATCATTTTTCATTTTCCATCTTTTACATTATTTGATGGGAAGAAATTTCCTTGTAATTAGTTTTCCCTCTTTTCCTCCACATCACCCATTTTCCTTGTTTTCCTTGAATTGCCCACCACAAAAGTGGGAAAATAGTTTTCCAGCTTTTTTTTTTTAGGCAACAGAAATAAATTTTATCCTCAATTGTAACAAATTTTATCCTTTTAATGGATAATTTTCATGTACAACAAAGTCAAACAAACACCAAAAGATCCAACATTTCAATATTTTTCACGTGGAAAATTATACTAATCAAACACAATTAATTGACAATTCTTGCGAAAACAATTTTAGGCAATTTAATTCTCTGGAATTCGTTTTCTTTCCACCCATATTCCACTCTTGCAATCAAACCCTTAATGTGCTAAATGACGTGGATTATAACATAAAAATTGGTCCAGGACAAATCAAATCTTTAAGGAATTTGACTTCTTCATAGACTCCTGAAAGAGACATGGTCTGTATTTTCTATAAGCTAAGCCAAATGCAGGCCTAACAGTAAATATGTTAAATGATAAAATCACAATAGCAAACCTGTGCCATAACAGATTATGTAATATATGAAATAAAGTCCTAAAATCTTTAAAAAGTCAAATATGTTTTTGGTAAACATAATCTTGGCAATGTTATTTCTTGTGACAATGTGATATAGGTAAGCAAGTTAAACTTACTTTTCTGTTTGAATTCATAAATCTAAATATCCAATTGATTACTTGCATGTTGATTTGTGGGGGCTTTTCTCCGTTACCACTTATTTATATTTTAAATGTTACTTCATGATTTCTGATGATTTTTTTTTTCTTTTTTATTTTATTTAGAAAAAATGGGTTATTTTGTTAAAAATTAAGGATGAAACATTCAATGTTATTAAAAATTGAAAAACACAAATGGAAATTCATATAGATCATAAGATTAATATATTGAGAATTGATAATGGCATTGAATTTTGCAATCATAAATTTAGTGGATTCTTTAAATTGCATGGAAAGACATAGAACATTGACTTATACGCCTCAACAAAAATGGCATAGTTGAGAATAAAGTGAGATGTCTTGATTTACCCAAGCCATTTTAGGGTGAAACAGTTAGAACTGCTGCATATCTAGTAAATAGTAGTCTTTCTAATGCCCTGAAATTTAAGGTTCCTGAAGCTCTTTGGACCCAAAGACCGGCTGAATATTCCCACCTTAAAACATTTGGTGCACATAAAAAACATGACAAGTTAGAATTAGGATCAGTTAAATGCATTTTCCTAGGTCATGAGGAACAAGATAAGGGCTGTAGGCTATGGCTTAAAGAGGATAGGGGGCATAAAGTCATTATTAGGAGGATGTAGCTTTTAATGAATCACTAATACTTTAAGACAACTATGGATTAAAGAGGGTAGAGGGTATAAAGTCATAATTAGGAGGATGTAGTTTTTAATGAATAAATAATACATTGTCTCATAGAAAATGTTGAAACTTTAAAAGATAGATGTAGCGGAAGATTTGATCACCAATGGCTTTTTCTGGGCTCAACTTAACGCAAGAGTTAGACAAAGTAAACACAAGAGGTAGTCGATTTCCTATCATCCATATCCAACACATAGTCCACATCTACAAAACCTTTCAATTTCATTATTCTTTACTAATACCAAACTTTAAGCCTACATTAATAGTCCCCTTCAAATACCTTAACAACCACTTTAAAGGCTTCCCAATGCTCGGACCCGGATTAGACATGTACCTACTAAGAGTACTAAAAGTTAGATCCGGTCTAGTGCAAACCATCAATCGGATGAATTAACACCTACTTTAAGGCTTCCCAATGCTCGAAACCCTGATTAGACGTTACCTACTAAGAGTATTGACAGCAAAGACTAAATCCAATCAAGTGCAAACCATCAAATACATAATAGATCCCATCACATCTTATATAGAATCTTACTCATGTATTCTATTTCCTTTTCATTAGATGGGCCTGATCTTTAGCTAATACAAAATGATTAGCTAAAGGGAATGTAAAAGGTTTGCAATAATGTATGCCAAATCTTTTCGACACCTTTGAAATATAAGGAGATTGATGCAAAAACAATGTAGAATTTGACATATCTCTTTCAATTTTCATACCTCAGATTATCTTAGCTTTACATAGATATGTCATGTCACTTATTCACTTAGGTGATAAACCAACTAAGAGCATATCATCTACATAGAGAAATAAAAATTGCATAGTCATTATTAGTATCATCATGTTGAAAATACAGGCAATAATCAAATTTACTTCTTTAAAACCATATAGTGAGTACAAAAGATTCAAATATTTTATACCACTGTCTAGGTGATTACTTTAAACTATATAAAGACCTTGTAAGGAAATATACATGATCATGTTTTAATTTGTCTTTAAAAATCTCGGTTGATTTATAAATATTTGCTCATCAAGTTCACCACGTAAAAAAATAGTTTTTAAATCAAGATTTTTAAGTTCCCATCAAAATAAGCAATCAATGCAAGCATGACCTTATAATAGTGTACTTAACAACTGGTGAGAAATGATACATTTGGGATAGCCTATACTTGAGGTGGAGAGTGTGTATATCTAATAAGGACCCTTCCTAAATATTGGCATGATATTGTCATTGAAGTTTTGTATAATTCACCACCTCTATACTACAGCTATCTGATCAAGATTTTGATTCGGAAATGGAATTCAAAAAATAAAAATTTTATAATTAACTTAGATATGTATGTTTAGTTCAAATTGTTGAACAATATCCATGTGATTTTTTTTTCATGTTTAGTAGTTGTTTAAAGAATTTTAATATAATCATATTTGGCATTTTGAGATTTATATATATGTTTCAAATTTATCACATATAGTCAAAATGTCTTGCTTATTTTGTACATAATTAATTGTTTAATTTAGTGGGAGATTTAAGGTTTGAATAGTTTAACTAATTCTAACCTAGAAACTATGATTTTGCACTATGAAATTAATTTTGTGATAATGTAACATTATGATAATGGACGATGATTGGGAACTTAGTGAACTTTCGATTCCATGTCTAGTGTGAAATTATTATAAAACTTAATTTGCACGAACGCGAAATGATACGTGTACATAAATGGGTATTTATATGATTGTCTCTAAATTTTTGACAGACAATGACATTAAGAATATCATAGTTGACCTTAACAAGGGCGATAAATTGAATGACGATAACTATAACACCTTGCGCCATAAAATTTGGTATATACTCGAAGAATAGGATTGCCTTGAGGGTATTAACCACATGATGGAAGACCCAGGGGTACGTCAAAATGCTCAACATAGAAGGGATCGGGAAACTTACTAAACATGGAAAAAGAAAGATTCCACTGCTTGTGCAATTTTAGTATGTTCGTAGTGGACTATCTCATTCATAAATGTGAGTAGTTCCCAACTGCTCATGATATCTAGACATATTAGAGAGAGAAATATGGTGGTACTATTGTGACTAGACTTGGACAACTAACTATTAAGTTCGATACTTACAAGAAACTTCCTAATCACAACATCACACAGCATGCGAGGATCATGTTTACTATGATTCGGGAGTTGTGGTCACATACTTTCTGGTGAACAACAAGTTCAGGTTTCGATCTACTCCCTTCATGCTAATTGGGAAAATCTAAAAGTTAATATGACTCACAATGATAGCATCAAAACATTTGTTGATGCTGCTCATCATGTGGAACTAGAGGATGAGCGCCTTGGTGTTGTTGAATCTCTGGGACATGCTTTTGTGGCTGAATTTAGTTCTGAAAAAGTTTCAGATTTTAAGTATAAGAAGAATTGGTTCAAAGGCGGGAAAGGAAAGGGAAAAGAAACTAGACTGGGACCTAAAAAACAAACTCAAGAGCAACAAGAAGGGTAAATGGTTAGAAAAGAAGAAAAATAATAGCAAGGTGAAATACTTCAACTATCAGGTGTTGGGTCACTTTGCTCGGGAATGCCCTGACCCAAAGAAGGTATCTTTTATCCTATGTGGATTGTAGACTCAGGAGCAAGAGACCATGTAACTAGGGATCAAGAAGCATTTGGGAAGTTCTATCGATTTCCAGCTAGTACATGCAAGTTACATTTGCATGGTGGCCATACTATTCTCTTTCATGATGTCTTGTTTGCACCAAGGATACGAAGGAACTTAATTCCCATTGTTGGTCTTTTTAGACTAGGTGAAATTTTGAAAAATAACACAAAAACCATTCGGTAAAACCTTAAGAGCCAAATCTCCATTGCAGTTAGTCCATTCAGATATACGTGTCCCTATAAATTGAGGGTAAGACATGGAGCCTCTTATTTCATTGCTTTTATAGACGATTTCACGTGGTATAGTTATGTCTATTTGATTTCTCATAACTCGAAGGCATTAGAATGCTTTGGACGATATTTAAATGTGGTAGAAAATCAAATAGATAGAAAGGTGAAAGCCTTAAGAACTGACCGAGGGCGTGAATATTTGTTTGAAGAGTTAAAAGAACTATGTAACGATAAGGGAATCATTAGACTATTAACTATTCCCAATACACCTCAACAAAATTTTGTTGCTAAGAGTATGAATAGAACGTTGTTAGAAATGGTGAGGTCCATGATGGCGCAAGGTAACTTGCCTATTTCATATTAGGGGGATGCTTTGTTAACTGCGACCTATATTTTGAATAGAGTTTCCTCTAAATCGGTACCTACTACACCATATCAGCTTTGGACATGTAGATCTCCTTATTTAAGTTCTCTTAGATCTCGAGGCTCAGCTGCCTATATCCATGATTCCTCAAGTAAATTTGAAATATTGGTTCCACAGGGTAAAAAGTATATCTTTATAAGATACTCAGACTAGTCCAAAGGATATTTGTTCATAGGTGAAAATCAAGATGGGACTATAACTGAGATATAGTCACATGATGTGACATTTCTTGACAGTGATTTTCCTAGTAAGAGAGAAATTAAAAAGGAAGAATATTTGTATGAATTAGATGATAGAGTTGTACTTGATGGGTCAACCGAGCTACAAGATGAAGTACTGCCACCTGTTGATCAAAGTGGGATCAATTTATCTCCAACTCTAAGTGACAGGGTCACATCGGAGATTTCACTTCGTAAGAGTACTAGAAAAATAAATATGCCAAAAATTCATTTCAAAATTGAAGGGCAAGTTTTCCTAGTATCTCCAGAGGATGATGACAAACCAAAATCAGTACAAAAGCTCTATCATGCCTTGAAAACAAAAAGTGGAAAATGTAATGGAAGAGAGATGAGCGTCAAAAGGAGGGTATAGATTATGAAGAAACATTTTCACCAGTAGTGAGATTTACTTCAATTCACCTACTCTTAGCTATAGTAGCACATTTAGATTTAAAATTACATCAAATGGACGTGAAGCCTGCATTTCTCAATGGAGAATTGGATGAAGAAATTCACATGCAACAACCAATAGGTTTCATTAAAACTGGCCAAGAGAATAAAGTTTGTAAATTGAATAAATCAATCTATGGCCTAAAGCAATCTTCTAGACAGTGGTATTTGAGATTTGATAAAGCAGTTATCTCGTACAATTTTGTCATGATGGACGAAGATTATTGTATTTATTTGAATAGGTTTGATAAGAAATTTATAATTGTATCTCTCTATGTAGATGATGTCTTACTAGCTGGGAATGATAAGAAGTACATTAAAACTATTAAGAAATGATTGTCCTCGAATTTTGAAATGAAGGACATGTGTGAAATAGATTACATATTAGGTGTTAAAATTCATATAGATCGTTCGAAGAGGTTTCTTGCTGTGTCAAAAGAGCCATATATAAAAAAAGTTCTTAAATGTTACAAAATGGAGAATTGCAATCCTATTGACACTATTGTATTGAAAGGTGAAACTGTAAGTCTTCGAATGTGTCCTCAACTATTGAGGAAAAAAGAAGAAATGTCTAGAGTTCCATACTCTAGTGTGGTTAGAGTGTGATGTACGCTATGATATGTACTCGTCCTGACATTTGTTATGTCGTAAGTCGATCAACAGGTATCAATCTAATCCTGAAAGAGAGCATTGAAAAGTTGTTAAGAGGATATTAAGATACATGAATGGTACTACTAATTACTCTTTATGTTATCAAAGGAATGATTTGTGCTTAAAGGGATACACTGATGCTGATTGGGGTGGAGTCCTAGATGAGCACAAATAAACTTTGGGATATGCATTCTTGTTTAATAATGGCTCCATCTCTTAGAGTAGCAAGAAACAGACATGCATTTCCTTGTCCACAGTGGAAGAAAAATTCGTAGCATGTGTTTCAGCAATACATGAAGCTGTTTGGTTAAGGAGATTCATACAGATCGAATTCTCGATTGGGATTGCCTAGATGAATAAAGATAAAGAGAACTCATGTTAAGTATTGAGGAATATCTGAACTATAATCTGTACGGTATAATTTATTTGTAATATTAGACATATGCCCTAAGAAAGGGAGAAAAATTGTAACACGTGTTTCATATCACGTGTGCTTTAGCGACCAATGAGAAGTGAAAGAATTAATCGTGTGAGTCTCTGAAGCATTTATGACCTCAATTTTATACCCTTATGACTTTTAACTATTTCTCGAAATTTTATTTCGGTGTTGCTACTTTAACATGTTGCCAATAACTAGGTTGATTCGGTTTGATGGGACATGTCTGAAAAGCAGTTGACTTGAAATTAATGGTCTGTTTGTTTGCAAATGTGAAAAATAGGGTGAAAAAAATGTTTTATAGAGAATTAATTTGCCTAAAAATTATTTGACTGAGAATTATAATTAATTATGCTTAATTGGTATAATTTTTTATGGAAATGTTGAAAATTTGGTGTCCGTTTGGCTTCTTTTTTTATGAAAATTGTCCATTAAAGTGATAATTTTATCTACCATTTGGTCTAAAATTTGTTCCAATTACTAAAAAAATGAAAAACAAAATTACCATACCGAATACCATTCGTTTGGCTTTGTTTTGCATGAAAAATTATCAATAAAAGTGATAATTTTTTTTTTACCATTGTGTCTAGAATTTTTTCAATTGCGAAAAAAAATGGAAAATATTTACCAACCAAAAGATAAAGAATTTGTTTTCCTCAAAAAGGTGAAAATTTTGAAAAGTTAGAAAACGTTTTTCAGGGAAAATTTTGTCTATCAAACATTATAAAAGTTGGAAAATGGAAAAAAAAATCAATTTACCATGAAAAATAAGGGTTAGCAAAACGGAGCCTAAGGGATTGAAGTAAGAAAGGAAGACTATTTTATCTAACACCTCAGCTTGTATTCACTAGCTAGACAATTGTGTTAACTTTTTTTAGTTTTGTGACACAATTGTGTCACAATATATATGAGAAAGTTGAGT
>CAIGRL010068661.1:0-15677 GCA_903798325.1 Fraxinus xanthoxyloides | reverse complement strand
CATTTTCTTCCATCAATGTGGTCCAACATTCTTTAGTTTTTCATAAACTTACCCACTAATTGGACAATTAAAACTAGTAACTAAAGTCATGACTTGATGGGAGGTTTGGCTATATATAGATGGATTTGGCCCCTCAGCTCCACCACCAAAAATACAGATTATATACCATCATTGTGAAAGTGTCGAAAGCTTAGAAGTACTAGTACCTGGAACAAAACGAGAGCTTCTAGAACAACATCAATGGCTGGAAGTATAAACTCAATCCATGAGTTTTCAATTTTTTCGATCCAGTTTGTTCTGCATAATTGTTTTACATTGATTTTTAGTCTAAAATTTGGTATCAGAACTAGCCCATTACATTTTCCTTGGTGTTTCACCAACAATCTGCAAAACTCTGTCTTCTCTGGCCATTTTTTTTTTGAAATAAACTTAGATTTCTCCATAAAATCACATTTCTAGACTTTGTGTGTTTTTAAACTTAAGATTTTCATTGAGGAAGGTAGAATTTGAGGCGGGTTTTGACCTAGTCGTTTTCTACCTGGCTGGAGGTTGAAGATGACTCCGATTTTCAAAATTGAAGATGATTGTCGTTTTCTTTAAATGATAGATACCATTTGTATACAATGAACCAATCTTTATTGGGCCATTATGGAATGGCTTGTAATTATGTTTAAGTGGGCCAATTAATATTATGAAAGTGGAAATTACATAAAAACATGTGAATAAAGATTCAATTTCATAAATCAGGGTTGAAGTTTATTTGTTCAATTTTTAGGTTTTTATCATTTTAATTAAATACTAAATCTTTAACTAATTGACGCGTGTATGTAAATTTAACATTTCAAATTTGATAATATCCTAACTTCCATCCAATCCCCACCCAAAGTGCACCCTATAATTTCAATTTCAATCCCCAAATAATTTCTTCCCATCCATTTTCTATCTTTCCTTATCTCTTTATACTTCGACCTCCATACTCTCTGACACCTTTTCTCTTTACCAAGCCATACTCCCCCGGGCCGCGAGTAGAGGTAGTGTTAGCAGCTCGCCAAAGAGGTTGCCAAGGAAGTCAACAAGTGCCACTAGTATATGACATTGTGTAGCGGTGAACAAATTGTTGCTGAGCGTGGAAATCTGAGCTTCGACAAGTTATTCGCCACTGTAGAGTCGCTACAACTGGCACTTGTGCTTTCAAGGCCAATTGAGGTGGCACTAGGGTAGTTAGCCACTTGGGTTTTACTTGAAGGTAGAACTATGACGGTAGGGTTGTGTTTGTGTTTGGCTGGCTAGGTGTACGAGTCTGAGTTTCATCTGTAAGTAGAATGGTGAGGGTATTAGTGGTGGAGGATAGGGTGGCCCAATTGTTTGAGTTTCAATAGTAGATTGAGTTGTAGAGATGGTATTGGTGGTAGGTTTGGTTGCCTACCCATCTGCTTGAGTTTCAGCAGTAGGTAGAGTTGTGGAGATTGTGCTCGTAGTAAGGTTGGTTGCCTTCTTAGTTGTTTAAGTTTCAGTAGTAGGAAGAGTTATTGAGATGGGAGTAATGGTGATGGTCTGGCCAACTGAGTGTGTTTTAGTTGTAGATGGAGTTGTCGATGTGGGTGTTTTTATATTCCGAGTTGATTCAGTTTCTGTAACCAAATCTCTTGAATATGTGACATGTCAAAGTGCATAGGTTACATGTTACATATTCAAGAGATTCCGTCACGGGCCATAAGATCAGGTCACAGATCCAGAGATTTGGTCACCTGCCATTTGATCTGGTCACGGTCACATATAATAGGATACATGTCAAAGTGCATATGTCATAGGTTATAGATTCAATAGATTTGGTTATAGACCCAAAAAATTTGATCACGGGCCATTGAATAAGGTTATAAGTCACATGCTAAATGCATAAGTCAAATGTTACGAATTCAAAAGACTTGGTCACATTCCATGGCTTAGGTCATATGTCAAAGATCTAATCTATTTGATCACATACCATTGGATTGGTCACGGATCATATGTTAAAGTGCATAGGTCACATGTCACAAATTCAAGAGATCTAGTCACATGCCATTGATATCTCCGACCTCAGTTATCCAAACTTATCATGAATTCAATTAACCAGATTTTGATGGTGAGAATTGAAGCTATTTGTTTCGGTAAGTACTCTGTAAATTACACTAGGTGCTGTTTTTCAATTTTAGAAAAATCATTTTAAATTATACCAGCACTGTTGAGTCACATATGAAAAAGACGATTAGTCGTCGACGATGCTCAGTCGATGTTCTCCAACGATCACTATGTTTCTCACTCTATCCCTACTATCTGAGTTGGCTATGCTCATTCGTTGTTGAGCGGTAATTAGTTTGTTGCTGAAAAAGTCGTCGGCGGGGTGGATGCCGGTGACTATAGGAGGGGGGGTGGGTTGGGTGCCAGTTCTTTATGGGGGGGTGGATGGGTAGATTAATTTAGTTTGATAATAGTATTATTTAAAACTAAAACAGAATTGATACCTGACTTTTGCATTTTAAAACTTAATGTCTGAAAATTGATTTGGTGCATACTTAAAAACATGACTTATGATTTTTTACCATTATGAAATGCCTTGCAAGTTTTAAGTGGGCCATGACCTATAATTTGTAATGGGTCAATTCTAGAGAAGTCTTGTTTGGGCACATTCAGTTTTAATTGGGCCGTTTTATAGAATTAATTTATTGGGTCAATTTGCATATCTTAATTTTTTATGTTAAGAATAATATATGCAATTTTATGATGAATTAAATTATGAAAAGTTACAATTATACTCATATTTAGCTTACATTAGTTAATTATGTTTTAATTTATTTTATGCAATTTATAATGGTTATGGGAATATTTTGTGTACAATCATAACATGTTAGTTAATGTGCTATTAGACTTATTCTCATATTGAGTTAGTCGTTTGCACATAGTTTTATTTAATTAGCGATTAGCCGCAACATCTTTAATTGTATAAAATTATGTATTACTTTTAGGGTCATATAAAGAGTAAAGATGTTAAATTGTAATTACTTATACTTAATATAATGATTTTTTTCTCGTAGGAACCTTTATTGTATTTATATAATTAATTTGAATAAAATATCAAATTATTTCATAATATGTCCACATAAATTATGAATAAGTACATAATTTGATAGTTTTACTATAAAGATTGCTTAGGATAGAATATCAAATTGTTTTCATAATGTACAAAATATGAATTTAGTGCATAATTTGATAATAAGGAATAATTGAATATGCTTAAATAAAAAATTTAGTCATACTCAATTTAAGAATGAATTACATTAGTAAAACATGCAATCTATTCAACTAAACCTCAATTTTAACATAAACATTTTTAATATTATGTAGCTTCACAACTTGTTAATTTCTCTGATATTGTTGTGATATTCTTGAATTAAAGGGTAATAACTACAAAGTATGGAAATAGAGAATTCTTCTCTGTTTAGTATGGATAGATATTGATTATGCTATTAGTAAAGACCAACTACTTGAAATCACCGTTACTAGCACTGCAACAGACATTGCGCTTTATGAAAATGGGAACAATCTAATCGCTTCAGTGTGATGTTCATAAAAACTAAAACTTCTACTGATATATGTGGTTCCGTCAATCAACATGACAAGATCCAGAACTTGATAAAGGCTATTGATGATCTATTTGTCACTTCAGATAAGACATTAACAAGCACTCTTATAATAAAGTTCTCATCCTTAAAAGTTAATCAGTGAGAAATGTGTGCACGAGTACATCATGTAGATGGGAGACATTACAACTCAACTTAAGAAACTCGAGGTTGGGATATCTGGATCCTTCCTTGTGCACTACATCCTGAACACTTTCCCACAACAATATGGGCCTTTCAAAATCTTGCACAACACACAATGATAAATGGTCAATTAATGAATTAATGACCGTGTGTTCAAGAAGAAAAGAGGCTAGTGATGGAATAAAGAGAAAGTGTAATGCTGACTACAACCCATGGAAATGGAAGACTCAAGCTAATTAGAAGGAGAAAGGTAAAATACCACCCCAAGCTGATATCAAGAAAAAGGCCAAGTGTTACTTCTATAAAAAAAAGGGACACATGAAAAAAGNGATCCTTCCTTGTGCACTACATCCTGAACACTTTCCCACAACAATATGGGCCTTTCAAAATCTTGCACAACACACAATGATAAATGGTCAATTAATGAATTAATGACCGTGTGTTCAAGAAGAAAAGAGGCTAGTGATGGAATAAAGAGAAAGTGTAATGCTGACTACAACCCATGGAAATGGAAGACTCAAGCTGATTAGAAGGGGAAAGGTAAAATACCACCCCAAGCTGATATCAAGAAAGAGGCCAAGTGTTACTTATATAAAAAAAGGGACACATGAAAAAAGATTCTGTCAAATTCAAGAAGTAATCAAATCTCGTTTGTTTGTTATGAATCTAATATGATTAATGTAAATATTAACACATGTTGGGTTGACTCAGGATCTAAGTCCATATTGAAAACTCCTTGAAGGGTATTCAAAATTTGAGGAAGCCAGTGGGAAGTGAGCAAAATATCTTATCTGGAAACATGATGGGCTTACATGTGGAGGCTATAGGAACACAGGTTTTAACTTTAGGTAATGGATTTGTTTTGAAATTCGATATGAATTTTTATGTTCCAAGTTTTCACATAACTTGATCTCTATTTCCGAACTTGTACTTTTGTGATATTCCTTTAATTTTTCAAACATGGCATTCAGTTTATTATATAATTGTCATTGTGATGGGAAATGTATTTTGTCTGATTATCTTTATCGTATTAATTTACAAAGCAATATCACTTATAGTTTAATATATGTTCACACTGACTTTAAACCGTATAATATTAACAAAGACTCCTCTATGTTGTGGTACCGGAGATTAATACATATCTCTATATAAAAAAAAATTAAAAGATTAGTAAATAATGGGGTACTTAGTACTCCAGATTTCACTAATTTTGTCATATGTGTGTATTGCATTAAGAGAAATCAGAACAACAAGTTCAAGAAAGATGCCAACATGAGTTCAGACATATTAGAAATCATACATACTGATGATTATTCACGATATATGTATCTCTACTTGCTCATAATAAGAGTGAAGCATTGGATGCCTTCAAAACCTTTAAGGTGAAATAGAGAAATAATGCGAGAAGCAGATTAAGATCGTAAGATCATATAGATGTGGATAATATTACGATAGATACACGGAGGATGGTCAAGCACCTGGTTCATTTTCTAAGTTTCTTTAAGAGCGTAAGATAGTTGCCCAATATACTAAGCTTGATTCATTGGACCAGAATGGTATAACAGAAAGAAAAAATCGAACATTGTTGGATATGGTGCAGAGCATGCTTAGTAGCTCCAACATTCATAAATCCTTAAGGACTAAAGCACTTAAGGCAGAAATTTGTATATTAAATTGAGTTTCAACTAAGACTATCCCACATACACAGTTTGAAATTATTAAAAAGTTAGAAATCAAGTTTGCGACATATGCATGTTTGGGGATGCTCGTCTGAAGTGATGATCTATTATCCACAAGAGAAGGAGCTGGACCCAAGGACCATTAGTGGGTATTTCATTGGATATGCATAAAGGTTTGAAGGGTAAATATTTTACTGTCCATCTCGTAGCACCAGGATTGTGGAATTAAAAAACGTTAAGTTTTTTTAGAATAACTTGATAAGTGTGAGTGATCAAATCAGGAACAAAGTTTTTGAGCATGATCATTCATAGTCTTAACCTTCTGATGTACATTAGGTGACAGATTGATCATAGTTTAGAGCACCCTTCAAGTACACACAGGTGTCGAATACCAATCATTGAAATTATACAAGCTACTGACAACGTCCAAGCAGATCGGGGTAATTTAGGATTTTTCATAACCTTCTGAACAAACAGTTGAACCAAAAGCTTCTCAGGAAGATGATTATACAACATTAAGAAGATCTATTATAACAAAAAGCCCAACAATTTCTAGTGATTTTGAACTGTACGTACAAGTACTTGACTACAATATTGGAGTCGAAAATAATTCTGAGTCATTTTCACAGGTCATGAGTTGCAAAGAGTCAGAATTATGATACAATGCCATGAAAGAAGATATGAGTTCCATGAAGAGTAACATAGTCTGGGGTCTTGTTGAATTGCCTAGTGGTGCTAAAGCTATTGGCGAAAAATGGGTCTTTGAGACAAAGAAAGAGTCGTTAGGCAACATTAAAAGATATAAGACGAGACTTGTTACTATGAGATTCACTTAAAAAGAAGGAATCGATTACATGGAAACCTTCTCTCCGGTATCTAAGAAGGATTCCATACATATTATTTTGGTATTGGTAGCCCAATTTGACATTGAGTTGCAACAAATAGATTAAAAAACGACAATTCTCAAGATTTAGAGGATGTTGTTTATATGAAACAACCTAAATGATTCTCCTCTAATGATGGTGAGAAAGTGGTCTGGAAGCTTAAGAAATCTATATATGGTCTAGAACAAGCGTCCCATCAATAGTATTTTAAATTTCATGGAGTAATTTCTTCATTTGGGTTTGTTGAAAATTTCATGAATCAATGTATATACTAGAATGTTAGTGGGAGTAAAATTTGTCTTTTTTTTTTTTAATATGTAGACAAAATTTTACTTGCAACCAATGATAAAGGTTTGTTGCATGAGATCAAACAATTCCTCTTTAAACATTTCGATATGAAAAATATGAGTAAGGCATCTTATGTCATTGACATTAAGATTTATAGAGACAGATTACAAGGGATCCTAGATTTGTCTCAAGAAACCTATATCAATAAAATTTTAGAGAGACTCCAGATGAATGACTGTTCACCAAGTGTAGCTCCCATTATGAAGGGTAATATGTTCAATGTAAACCAATGCTCGAAAAAAATCTAGAAGGGGAACAAATGAGGAACATTCCATATGCTTTTGTTGTCGGAAGTTTGATGTATGTTCAGGTCTGTACAAGGCCTGGTACTTCATTTGTTATACAAATGCTATGATGATATCAGAGTAATTTAGGCATGGACTACTAAAGAGTAGCAAAGAAAGTAATGAAGTGCCGTCAAGGAACCAAAAATTACACACTTATGTATATATTGATGGATAATTTAGAAGTGATTGGATACTCAAATTTAGACTTTACTAGATGTGTAATTCATTCAAATCAACATCAGGGTATATTTTTATGATGGCTGATGGAGCTGTATCATGGAAGAGTGCCAAGCAAACCTTAACTACTAGTTCCACTATGGAAGCCGAGTTCGTTTCCTGTTTTGAGGCTACTATGCATGGTGTATGAATCAAGAGTTTCATATCTGGGCTTAAAGTTATGGATTCCATTTATAAGCTATTTAGAATTTACTGAGATGATTCAGCTGGGTCTTTATGGCCTAAAACAAAAAAAGTGATAGTCGAAGTAAACATATTGATATTAAGTATTTAGCTATAAGGGAGAGTACTAAAGAAAATAAAATGGTCATTAAGCATGTAAGCACTGAATTGATGATTGTTGATCTTTCACTAAAGGCGTGCCATCATTGAAATTCAAGGAACATATAGAGAAAATGGGACTTGGTTCCACTTGTAATGTTATGTACAAGTTTTATATGAAACTCTTATTTGTTGTGATAATTTCTCATATTCATACGCGCCTTAGTTTATTTGAGAAAATACAACTTTGTAGGACCAAGAATAAGATATAGGGTCTTTTTCATTAACTATTGTTACCACATAATGAATGTAATACATGGAAGACAAGACTCGTTATTAGATGACTCATCGCCATGATTCATGTGTTTATTTCTTAAGAAGGACATTTGATGGGATTAAGTTGAGACATTTGGTTAAACGTATGGTCAAATGGTAGAACGTAATTGATGCATTTCTTCCATCAATGTGGTCCAAAGTTTTTCAGTTTTTCAGAAGCTTACCCATTAATTGAATAATCAAAATTGGTTACCTAAAGCCATAACTTGATGGGATTTGGCTATACATAGATATGTTTGGTCCCTGAGCTCTACCACCAAAAATACAGATTATACACCATCATTTTAAAATTGTTGAGAGATTAGAAGTACCAGTACTTAGAAAAACATCAATGGGCGGATGTATGAACTCGATCCATGAGTTTTCGATTTTTTTGATCGAATTTATTTTCGCATAATTGTTTTGGATCAATTTTCAGTTTAACACCCTTTCCTCCAGCCCTTCTCACCAAAAACACATCCCAGCCTTCCTCTCG
This sequence comes from Fraxinus xanthoxyloides, assembly GCA_903798325.1. Taxonomy (NCBI): domain Eukaryota; kingdom Viridiplantae; phylum Streptophyta; class Magnoliopsida; order Lamiales; family Oleaceae; genus Fraxinus; species Fraxinus xanthoxyloides. The sequence goes on along the minus strand of CAIGRL010068661.1, from coordinate 7,370 downwards.
TCCTAGGCCTTACAAAAGCAATTGTCAACTTTGTGGGAAACAAGAACACACCCCAAAATGTTGTCCATCTTTTCGCTATTCTTATGCCTATGCCAACTTCCACGTGAAGCCTACTTAACCACTTAGTGGCAACATTAGTCCATTTCATGTTAGAAACTATCCCCTTGGCCGTGCCTCACACTCTGTTACTAGAATGAACCTCCAAAATCTTTCTATTCACAGCCTATATCCTTGTTCTAATGATGCTATCATTAGTAACAGTAGTAATATGTATCACCCATACCTGTTGTACTCAACTATATTCACCCCTCCCAATTTTCGTTATCTAATATTTTTTGTGTCCCTTCTTTGAAGATAATCATAGTATCTTTTTGGTAGGAGTTAAAATCTAGATTTTAACAACTTATTTTATGGGACTACTAAATTCTCAACCACACATTTCATTAACTTTTATCAAAGTTTACTAAAAATTTGATCTAATCCCTTGCGGTATAATGTCTAATTCTAAATTTTGGTTGATTAATGACGTTTTTGTCGAATATTCCACTCCTCTTTTCATGTAAAGGATCTTGGCACAAGTCAAGTGTGGTTCAATCAAACACTCCGCATCTTTTCAAGCATCAAAGCTAATTATATGGTTGGTCATTGAACTTTGCGTAAGCTTTCTAGGAGGTCATTGAATTTCAAAAGTTTTCCTGTCAATCACCGAACTTTATAAAAATTTTCTTATTAATCATTGAGTGATGGATGGAATTACTTTTTGTAAAGTTCAGTGACTAATAAAGAAGCTTTTGAAATTCTCAGTAATTGATGTAATTACATTTGTAAAGTTCAGTGGCTAACGGGATAATTTGTGAAGTTTAGTGATCCCCTGAAAACCTTACGCAAAATTAAGTAACCAATCGGGTAATTTATTGATCTTTATGTTTTCTTTAGCTTTTTCTTTCTTTTTTCTGTACTCTCAAACCACAATTTTATTCTATCTAGTATCGTCAAATTCAGAAAAAATTGACATTTATCATGAGGATATTCGATAAGGTTGTTTGTTGACTTCTCTAAGATCAAAGAGACAACAATGATCTATGCAGTATTTGGAAAGAGAACCCCTTCAGCATTGATCACTGCATAATATTCAACGTTGAAATTCACACATCTTTAGCTAAGTATCTAATATATTTTTGTTTTTTTTTTCAAGTATGTCCTGATGGAAAGACGATTGAAACTGAAGCAACCCAAAGAACTATCCTCTATTGCCTTTTTGATCTTATAGAGGTCAACATACAACATTGTTAGTTATTTCTGAAATAAAAGACTATTCTTTTTTCCCCCTAATTTTAACGATATAGATAGAATAAAATTGTAGGGGTAGGAGTACGGGCCAAAAAAAAAAAAAAAGGAGGAAAGAAAATGACTAAAAAAATTCATCAAAATTGGTTAATAACCCGATTGTCATTGAACTTTGTGTAAAGTTTTTCAAGGAGTAACTAGACTTCAAAAATTTTCATGTTAGTCATCGAAATTTACAAAAGTTTCCCTATTAATTATTCAGTGATAGATGATGGTATATTTTGTAAAGTTTATAATATCTTGTATGAATTTTTTTTACTAATAGGTGATATTTTTCTTATAAGCTATTTTTTACATATAAGTTAATTTTTAAATAAAAAACCAAAATATTTACTTCTACCTAAAGTTTTAATGTATAAATGATTTTTTATAATTATAAGTAATCTTTTACGCATAAGTGATTTTTCAACTTATAATTTGCAAGGTTTTGGATGAGAGTGGTAGGGTTTGAAAGCCCTATAAATTATCTATCTATTGGTTTTGGAATCAAGTCATTCGGAGGTCGATAGGATAATTATACCATTTCTCGTGTTTTGATTCAGTGTACTTGAGAACAACTTTTGACATGAAATTGAGTATCCAATGGCATGCCTAAATGATGTTGAATTGAAGTTGTACTTGAATGAAATTAAGAAATGATGTAAAATTTTCATAAAATTCTGAACCCGTCTAATGGTCCGACTGAACTTGATAGGTAGGTAGTTCGTCGTATGGTTGAACTCGGTTAACATAAGCTAGCCTTCTTTCCCATTCTCAATTTTAGTTTCATTTCTTCTATGAACCAAAGCTAACTAACTTAACCCATTTATTTTCGTTGTTGAAATTTATACTAGAACGTAAGGGTAAATCCACGAAATAAGGAAAAAAAAAAAAAAAAAATTAATGTAACCTCGAATTTCAAAGACCTAANCTTTTGACATGAAATTGAGTATCCAATGGCATGCCTAAATGATGTTGAATTGAAGTTGTACTTGAATGAAATTAAGAAATGATGTAAAATTTTCATAAAATTCTGAACCCGTCTAATGGTCCGACTGAACTTGATAGGTAGGTAGTTCGTCGTATGGTTGAACTCGGTTAACATAAGCTAGCCTTCTTTCCCATTCTCAATTTTAGTTTCATTTCTTCTATGAACCAAAGCTAACTAACTTAACCCATTTATTTTCGTTGTTGAAATTTATACTAGAACGTAAGGGTAAATCCACGAAATAACGAAAAAAAAAAAAAAAAAATTAATGTAACCTCGAATTTCAAAGACCTAAGAAGAGCACTTTGGTAATAAATCAAAATCAATATTCGTTACATGTTAAATCTGGAGATGATAAATTGAAAGATTCCTGCACATTCATGCGATTGTAAGTTCATATGCATTACGTTTATCAAATTATATATTAATCAGTAGAGGAAATTTTGATATTTAGGAATATGTTCTCAAAAAATGAACATTAATACTTTATGTTGAATTTCTTGACCGACAAGACAATAATTGAATCAAAATATGAAATTGAACATAAGTGGGCTTGCTTAGCGAATCGGGACTCCTAACTATTTTCTTAATCTATTTTTACATTGTTCTCATCCATTATGATTAACTTGCTTAATTTAGTTACTAATTAGGAAAACTTAAAATTAAACCGTGAGTTCTCGTAAGGGTTTTAATAAAAAAAAATATAATTAATATCCATTTCTCATGTGACGATACTCCATTAATCTTTTATTACCATACTATTCTATCTATTTGATAATAATTTCGCAACAACTTTGTATAATGGAGCTCAAAAACACATTATGCAAAATTATATTGACCTTAATAACGCAAGAAGAAGAAAAAAAACACAGAATTTGATCTGTGTGTTGTCAATTACTAAGAATATGTCAAACAATACTTCGCATTTTTCTTATCGTGCTTGACATAAAGTCAAACACTACTTGAAGCTATTCGAAAAATTATCTTATTATTATTATATAAAGTATCATTTTGGACAAAATATGTTTATAGTGTTATTCTTGAGATATCAACATGATGATTAGTAATATAACTTGATTATTTCCAACCTAGTTGTGTATAATACTAAATTATTGGTATCATTGAAGGTTGACAATATCTTAGGTTCATGTGGACAGTTCATTCATTAATTAGAACAAAATAGACAAATAGGCTTTGCAAAGAGTCCTTTCATTCAATCAATTATCAATCTGAACAAAGCTAGGCAAATAGACAATATTCTAACGTGCACGTTGGTTTTGACTTTGGATCGTGATTCGTGCAGCATGATAAGAAAAAAACATTATTCTTTTTGCCGACAAGGAAGATAGAAGAGAAATTGGACAAATAAGAATCTTGAAAAAATCGAAACCCCTTCCAAACGACATTGTCAGTTTTTGACAAAGTCTTGTTAAGGAATAACATGCGGAATAGACATTGGAGCTTATATTTAGGGTGCGTTTGAGTCACATTATTTTGAAAGAATGTATTCTGGAATAGTAGATCGAAGGAGAATTTGTAGTTGAAAAGGAAAGAAAAATTATTGATGTGATTGAAAATATTATTTTATTGAAAAATGTGTAGTTGAAATTGAGTAGAAGAATGAGAATAAAAATTTAAATGTATACCAAACTGGGTGTTAGTTATTCTTTGTTCCTTTCTTTTCTCGATATTGTTAACTTTTTAAAAATTATATGAAGTGAATGATAATAGTTGTTCTAATAATACCTGAATACCCTTTAAAAGCATGCTATTTTTGGTGTAGCAGACTTTCTACTTAATTTTCAAATAAGCACTTAAAATGATATATTTAAGCGGACAAAAATGTTCTAAATTCAAAACCTTCATTTCATGGTAATAAGGAGTTTCTTGATATCATTAATTACTAGCGACTTGTGTGACACCATCTAAAAGGGGACGTGCTTATCTTTTTTTTTATGAATATACTGTTTAAATATACAACTAAAAAAATACTTTTAAGACGGATCATACAGACTTTAAATTTAAACCTTACCTAGCTTATGCATCACGAAATTTTCAAATTATTAATCGAAGTCTTTCTTTATTCCTCTTTTTTTTAGGTGACATGTAATAATAGCGTGTTTGTCACCATCTGAAAAGCATGTTTATCTTGTTTTTGTGAGCTTACCGTTTAAATACACACCTGGAAAGATACCATACGAACTTAAGCATACTTAATTATCTCGATTTTGTTAGTGTACATTTCAAAAATACACCTAAAAAGGTACTCCATTTAATGAATTACCGTTCGAATGCATACATGAAAAGATAATCCATTTAATGAGTGTACCGTTCAAATACCAATTTAAAAGATATTATGGATCAGATATAGGCTCTAAATACCTTGCTTATGCATCAGTCTATAAATTCTTGAATTCAAGTTTCACTAAAATGGGTGATTATGTTAATTATTCTCTTTTGTTTACTTAAATTTGAATTAATAATAATGACCTACATACATTCAGCTAAAAGAACTATACTACTAATTCTCACTTAAAAAAGATAACAAAATAACACAAATTTATGCCTCCATAAAATATGTAACGATCTAGGAAAAAAAACGACAGGATTTTCAACAAGAAAAGTAACCCTTTTTGTCCCATTTCAGAAACTCCATGGTCCAATCATCACCGAGATAAATAATCCATCAACAGCTTAAAGTACAATAAATCTATGCAAGAACAGAGACAGAAAAAACTGGAAATGACTAACGATTCACAGGGAGGCATATTCTGATGCATCAGAAACGCAGGAGTGGACCATGACATCTGGGGCAATCCTTACGCAGCTTGGGCACCATGTAGTACATAAGACAGCCCTTGCATCCTACAGCAACGAGTACGTTGAACTCTTCCATGAAGCGATCTCCATTATGGCAGCATCGCTCAGTTGACGATGAAGCACAAGATTCTGATGAAGAGCCATCACTGTCGTATGACCCGCTGTCATCTTCTGAGTATAAATTTCCACAGTATGCTGCTGTGGTCCTCGGATCTTCAGTCAATTTTATCCCTGTGTTCCAATTTTTGTAATACATTTCACCAGTCTGCAAGCGAAATCCAGCACACAGATTATATGTGACAAAATAAACTTGTGTATAATCATGGGGTTCAAAGAAAATGGCCCAAAATAATACAATTGATCGGAAAGGTACATGCAGGTATTTATTGGGTAAAAAGAGCTTTAAATTTTCATTTGATTTTTGTAAAAAATCTGTTTGAAGATCTGAGGGTCCTTTTAAGGAATCTGTCAGTTCAAACTGCAAACTTTATTTTGCCTGGAAGAGAAAAGGGCACGATGGAGATAAAAGCGAGTGATAATAAATAATTCACCATCAATAGAAGTAAAACTTTCGGAAAATGAAATAAAACTAAATGCAAGATCTGCTATTATGGTTTTGAGCAATAAATGAAGAGCTAAAGTAGAAAAAAGACTGCTTAAGATATTAGAAGAAATTGTCTCATGGGGGATTCAGGGGGGAGGAAGGTGGCGTTTACCTGCAAATCAAGGAATTGCTCCCAGTAATCAGGGAGCGGGATTTCAGAGTTGAGTTCTATGGTCTTGGATAAATGATGTGTTTTTGGTGAATCTGAGCCACCGTAACCTGATTCAGCGCCGCCACTTCCGCCTACGGACACGCTGCTGTTGCTGCCGTTGCTGCTGCTGATTTTCAGGTGGTTTAAGGAACCATTTTCAAGAGAGCTTTCGATGGATGATGTGATTGTCGCCATGTTTGGAAGTGTTTGATTGTGAGCCATCAACTCAATTTAAGATGAATTCAAATGAAAAGAAATGGGAGGAAATCTTGGGGGTGGGTGGGCGTACGTGTGTAATAGAGGGAGGAGACTGAATGAGCATAAAATAAAAGTGTTGGTCTATATTTATAAATGAAAAATAAAATTGAAATAAAATAGGGGATTTTTATTTATTTATTTTTACATGAAGAAAATGGAGTAGTTTTTGGCATTTAGGAGGAAAAGATAGGAGTTTAGACGAAACAGGAGTGTCTAAGAAATTTTCAAAAAATTAATTTGGGGATCAAATTTTGTAATTTATTTCCCAATTCTAGTTACAAAACTCAATTTTTTAAATATGTTAAAAAATAATTGATACTAATCTGTCAATTTAATCATAAATTTGTAACAATTAACATGAAATTAATAAGTATTCAAAATAATAAACAAGCAATTGGGAAAGTAAACAATAAAACTTTTACGACACATTACAATTATTTTTGACTTATAAAAGAATTAAATCATTACTGATATGCATAGGTCCAATCCAGTTCATAGAACCCTGGTTCATTTCTATAATTTTCAATACAAATCAACTTGGTCTTATTCTTTAAAAACAATGCTCACAAATACTCATAGTATCCCTACTTCTCACAACTTGATATATGTTCATAAATGCTCATTAAAAATAATTTACATTAAATTTTTTCTAAGTAACCTTTACAATATTGTCAAAATGAATAATTTATTTAATTAAATTCTTATCAATAAAACAATATTCATTTAAATAATACTTATTTACTTATAAATAAACTTTTGACGCTTAGCTAAACATGTTAGTACCCGAACATAATAAATATTGATTTGTATTATTTTGTCTGTTTTGAGCGTTAGGTTATATTGAGTTGGAATATTAAATGAGAATCTTCCTTGACACTTATTTTGTCGTTTCCTACCTAATTTTGCATTAGTGAAGGGTCGTGGTGAATAGTTTTATTTGAATTACTACTCGACTCCAGAGAAGAAATAAAAGCGTATTCGTATTTATTCATCTATTTGAATAACAAACTCGTACTAATCTTGTGTATGTATATTGACAAGAGGAAATAAATTTATGTGCATTGTAATGATAAGAGCGTGAATAGTACTCTCAAAACCCATTGGAAGAGATATATGATTATTATAATTATACGGTAATTCATAGTGCATTTTACATTTTGCATTTCGCATTTGAGAGAATGTGAAATTCCGGTTACAAGAATTTCCAATTTTTTTTTTTTTTT
>CAIGRL010068622.1:0-10485 GCA_903798325.1 Fraxinus xanthoxyloides | reverse complement strand
TTTTAGCCATGTCCTCATATCCTATATTTTAGAAATTAAAAGATTCGACACTTAGATACGTATCCGGACTTGATACCCGTAGCCGAGTGCGAGCATCATAGGTTGTGGATATTATTAATTAATTGGTATTGGGTATTTGATTATCTCCTTGTTATGTCGTCCGGGAAACAGTAAATGTTGGGTTGAAATAGAAGTAATATGGGTATTTATGATTTTAGTTATAAATTTACTAGGACATTGATGAATTAATAAGCATCTGGGAATTGTGTAGTTGTGGTCACTCTTTAAAGATTTTGGCATTCAGTTCAAGAAATTCCCTACAGAGTTCTCCACAGGGCTATTGTGTTTAGATTTGAGAGGGTTACTTTCTAAAAGTTGACATGAACACTGGAGCAATTGCTGAGGGGGTTTTACCCTACACAATTGCTTTCGCTGTCCTTAAGTGTTGTAGCAATCTACTTTTATCCTGGTTTAAGAGGTCCTTACCGTTTCCCTTACCCAATCTCAGGAGAAGCAAACTCCGAAGGACTGGTTTTCACCTCCTTACATTCTAAGCAGGCCATACCTTAACCTGTCCTCAGACAGCCAGGCCGCATGAGAATTTAATGCTTGCCTCGTCAACTGTTGCCTTGGTTGTTGCGGATTCTAGCTATACTGGACCTTCCATGAATCCCACCAATGCCTTTGGCTGCACATATGTAAGCAATAAGCACAAAATGTGGGAGAAATTCTATATTTACCGGATCTGTCCCTTCATTAGAGTAATATTGGCTGCTAAGATTTATGTATTATTTTTCCTTTTTAGTAAATTAGAAGGAAGCTTGAAGTCTAAATTGATCAAACAATTTAGTTCTAGCTTGTGGATGTTAGAATGTCCTCAATCAGTATTTTCAAGCTTGTAGATTATTGTTACAGTCCGGCTGGTTTAGGGCAGTGGGGATTTTATTCTACCAGCTATATGCTCAAGTTAACTTCTTATGCTTTTGGATAACAAAACCTATCTGATCGAACTATTTGGGCTCATCGATAGCTCGTGGTTGCTACCCTGTTGTTGGCAATGGCCTTTGGTTGGAAATTTTTGTTGGTAGCAGCGTCACTGTTCTTTGGCTGCTCCTTTCTGATACTAGGTTTTCTCCCTTCCTTTTGGGTTCTTCTCTTGTTTGGTCCTGTTTATTTTTCACTGTTGGTTTTGCTGCTGAGCCTTCTGTGTGTTCTGTAGGATCTTTTAGAAGATTGAGTTCAGATCTATTTTAGATTCTGTTATACTTCTTCCATGTATGGTAGAACATGGAGGTTTGCTAGTGTATACCCAATGCATGTCCTAATTGCGTGCCACAAAGCTGAATGAAATGATTATAAACTCGCTTCTTTTTCTAATTTTTCTCACATGCATCTTTGTCAGATTATTGCCTTTTAGATATTGTTTTATGTTAAAATTACTGATTGATCTGCTATTTATTTAGTTTGCTTGCTATTTTATACTCCTCACAACATGATTTTCTCTCTCAAATGTATTAATACTCACATTTTTACTTTGCAGAATACAAACTTCACAATTTACTTCTCTTTCCAGCCATTGTACCACAATTACACAGTCAGATTGTTTATATGCTGATAATAAATATAATCTTCGGAAGACCTTATGTGTTGCAACAAACACTACTATATCAGTTTTTAAAGATACTACGTGTCATGGGGGACCCTCATTCGATGGAAGGCTTAGGACTAGTAATTATATTGGAACCGAATATTCTACTCAGAGTTCCAACACGGCGTATCTGCAGTCTCTGAGAGAATATATTTCTGAAAGAAAAGGTGTTTTGGGAGAAGGTTGGTGTGTGGAATTAGATTATGATGAAGAAATTTGCGCGACCTCTGTCATCTATATTGCCCCAGATGGAACTCGGGTCAAATCAAAGGAGGATGTTGCTCGCTATTTAGGGTTGTTGTTAAGCTATCCTTGTGTGGAGACTGAGAGTGGAAATAATGGATTTGGTGTTCAAAATGAATTGCAAAATGATCAAGTGAAGGAGACCTCTAGATTTCTGACAGTTGGAAACAGTAGACAAAGACAAAGCACTCCAAGGAGTGCCAATGGGCAGGGTTTTTTGTCAGGCTCAGGGACCATAGATGGTCCAGATAACCGAGGAGTACGTGTGCAATCTATTTGTATTCATTCTTTAAACTACAATTCGATTTTACCAAAATCCACCTTCCACCTTCAATAATAAGAATAACTGCATTAGTAATAGTTTCATTATTATTATGTGATTTGTGAAAGAAATTTTACTTCCAAAAGTTAAGTGATTTGAGCAAAACCTCTTCGAATTCCTCTACATAAAACATAGTATTCAATAGATCAGCTTTTGTCTTGTCAATTGCATCCTCTTCTCCTTCAGATGCTCATGAATTCTGCTTGTGCCTTTGGCTCTAAAATATATATATATATAAGGGGCATTCTCTGTGCTTTGTATTCATTTATACAAGTGCAGTGTGAAAGCAGCTCCTTATCAGGTCTTTGCATATATAAAAAACTCACGAACCTTGCATGGGTAGTTATATCCCAATCTTATCCTGAATATTATTAAACTGTTTTCCAGGATGGCTTCCCAATTCAGTTTCAAGATTTTTTTCTTGTATCGGCTGGAAATATTGACTCACGGCCATCATACCATAACACTAACCTGATCTGGCCTGTTGGCTACCGATCGAGCTGGCACGATAAAATTACTGGATCCTTTTTTGTATGTGACGTTGAAGATGGTGGCGAGTCTGGCCCCACTTTTAAGGTCCGGAGATATCCATGTAGCATGTATTCTATTCCAATTGGTTCAACTGTCCTCTCAAGGCCGAAATTGAGTTCCTGCTATGGGGATGACAAACTGGGGAAAGATGATTCTGCCATATCCCAGGTGGTTGATGATGAAAGTGTTTCCATACATATGATGCTAAATGAACACAGCCCACCAAGTCTGGATGATAACATCTCGATTTCAAAGAAAGGAAAAGAAGTTGTTCATTCTCAAGAAGTAAATTCTTCAACATTACCTCAAGGTTCCAGAACAAAAGTAGATCTCTTAGGAGTGAAAGATAACATTGGGGAATTTCAAGTGGAGGGGAAGTCATCATCATCTGTGTGGGAAATGGTCTCCCAAGTTTTTCTTAACGCTTTCCATGAGAGGTACAAGCAAAAGGGTGCATTTCTGTTTTTCTGTGTTCATGGTCCAGATGAAACACATACTGAAAACCGCGACATTCTTGATTCTTTATCAAAATTTTCTTGCTTGGCTGGTCCTATCAACATCCCACAATCAATTCAAAATGAAGACGAGTATAACACAGCTTGTGAAATGCTGTTAGCATGGTTAAGACGAGACAGGTTTGGACTAGATGCAGAATTCGTTCAGGAAATACTAGAGAAGCTTCCGGGCGTTACCACTTGTTCAGAATATAAGTTTCTGAATGATAGAAAGCATGAGGCAAGCCTACAAACAGTTGGAAGTGGGTTCCTCCTGGCTAAGAGGAAGAGCAATTTACTAGGTGACCCAGAATCTGACTCTTCCTCTGGAAATTACAAGAGACCTAAGTTGCAGACACATGACTCACAGAGGGATCCCTGTCCTCCTGGCAAGCCACTAAACTCAAAGCTTGCTGCATACTTGATTGGAGATGCTCTTCAGGTATCGTGTACTGAATTTTTGGGATTAAGAGCATGCTGGGGTTGTGCTTAAAATTACTTCTAGAAAGTCAGTAGAGCAACTTACTGTTTTTACGTGCTTATTATTACTTCCATTCTTCATCAGGTTTGGGAGCTCGCGTGGCATTTCTTAGATGTTCTGGGGCTAGGAAAACCTTTTTCTTTTCGGGAACTTGAATCTGAACTAATAGTCCCTTGGTTAGACAGTTATCCTATGCAAAATTCTGGACATAAAACTCTGGACAATGGAGATGTGGTGGTTTTTCCAGCTAGAGTTGCCTGTCTCAGCAAATGTACTGGTTTAATTTTGGCCAGGATTCATGGCTCACTGCTGAATCTGCTTGTTCCAGAGCTTCTGTCTAAGGTGGCAATACATGTATGTCCTAATTTTGATTCGGGAGAATACAAATCAAGAAAAGGAAGGAAGAAAGATATTGATTTCTCAGCTGCTCTAAAGAAAGCAAAGCTCAATATGCTGCCTGTCAATGAACTAACTTGGCCTGAAATTGCTCGTAGATACATTTTGGCTGTTTTGTCAATGGAGGGCAATCTTGATTCTACAGAAATTGCAAGCCGTGAGAGTGGAAAAGTCTTCCATTGCCTACGAGGTGATGGCGGAACACTTTGTGGGTCCCTTACCGGCATAGCTGCTTTGGAGGCTGATGCAGCGGTAGGATTTACTGAACTATTCCTGCTTGTATCTTGATGCAATTTGATTCATATTCATCGCATATTTTAATTCATTTAAAATTGCTAGACTGAAATTGCGTAACAGAGTTATGTCTGGTTGATGATCCCTGGGATTCTGCTATATATCCAGTTTCTTGTTGTATGCTAGGAGGTCAATAAGTTCCAAGACATTTTTGTTGATTTTGTTATGCACTGTTGGTTTTAGCTTTAAGTTATTTTCCATGCCCCGTAGTTGTTATGTCTGTTTCCATTGATTTTCATATATTGTTGTTCTATTAATTAACGATGTCGTAATGCATGTAACTTGCAGATTCTTGCAGACGCCATGAAGCAAATATTTGGGTCATTGAAGGGTAAGAGTGAGGTTGTTAGCATATTCGTGAAAGAGTCCGTTACAAGAAGTGATTCTCAAACTATTGAGGTGACCGAGGGTGTACTCCCCGAGTGGGCAGAAGTGCTTGAACCTGTAAGAAAGCTACCCACAAATGTTGGAGCTCGGATAAAAAAATGTATACTTGAAGCTTTAGAGAGAAAGCCACCTGAATCAGTTAGAAAGATATTAGAGCATTCTATCAGCAAGGAAGTTTACAAGGGTAATGCATCCGGGCCCACCAAGGTGATATTTTCTTATCTACGTGTTTTTATCTATCAGCTGCATTTTTCCAAGTAGCAATAAATTCTTGGTACCTATTTGGTACATAGTACTCGACACCATAATGAACAAGTTGTAAATTCATTTTCCTCTTTGATACTATCTACTGCTAACTAATTTTCACTACCAAACACACACTTGGCATCTTTACAAAAGACGGGTTTTGCTATCTGAACTTGTGTGCTAAATTTAGCTGACTTGCTTTATTTTATTGAATACAGAGAGCAGTTATGTTAGTGTTGGCAAATGTGAGCCATGAAATTCCACGGCCAAAGCCTCAGAAGAAAGAAAAAGGATGGATTATTATCAATCTCTCTGATCTAATCATGAAACAATGCCGTATAGTGCTACGGCGTGCTGCTGCTGCAGATAAAGATAGAGTGTTCTGCAATTTGTTAGGGAGAACATTTCTAAGTCCTTATGATAATGACGACGAGGGACTTCTTGGATACCCTGCAATGGTATCTCGTCCTTTGGACTTCAGGACTATTGATTTGAGATTGGCTGGTGGGGCCTATGGTGAATCACATGGAGCTTTTATTGATGATGTTCGAGAGGTATGTTTTCTGCAATTTGCTTAATTTTTTATTGTATGCCCAACTTATTCTCATTTTTCAAGTTAATATGAACCATAAATTAATCTCATTTATAAGGTTTGATCAGTTGATGAAGTTGACAGGAATAACTGAAGATTTAGTTGAAATTGGAGCACTTCATCAAGAAACAAAGATAATTTTTATTTTGGCACACTCATTACTTCATGAAATTTTCCAGATAAAGTGTTTTGTGAATATCCTAAAAGATTTTATGAATACCTTGCAATTTGAATACCAAGTTTTCTGACTCATTTTTTGTCAGGTTTGTAATAATTTACGCACTGCATATGGAGACCGATCTGATTTGATTGGTGTGGCTGAAAAATTGTCCCAAATGTTTGAAGACCTGTATGAGAAAGAGGTTGCTTGATATTTATTCCCCAGTTTCCTTCTTATAGTGTGACGTGACCAAATTGAAGCCTTGAAATACTTGGATCCTCTCGTTCTTTACCTGAGTTTAACTTGCTTGTACTTTTTTCCAGGTTATTACCCTTGTCCATAAAATTGCTGAGTTTTCAGATCTTGATAGTTCAACTGGCGAAGCTACAAAGGAGAGAGATGACTTTCTTGCCAGTGTATATGAAATCTCGCTTCCTCGGGCTCCTTGGGATGGAGGAATTTGTAAGGTGTGTGGCATGGACAGAGATGATGACAACGTCCTGTTGTGTGATAAATGTGATTCTGAGTATCATAGATATTGCTTGAGTCCTCCACTTACTAAAATCCCGGAAGGAAACTGGTATTGCCCTTCTTGTGTTGGTAAATCAATTTCCGGAAGTGCAGCCCACAGTTCTGCTGTAAATCAACATGGGAAAAGAAAAAATCAGGGAGAGTTCATGCACAAATTTTTGGAATCAATGACGCGTTTAGTAAATCTGCTTGAGACAAAAGAATATTGGGAGTTTACAGTGAATGAGGTTTGTCTGATTACCTCTTTCGCATGTTTATTAAGTTTGAGTTTTCTTATCACTATTTTTGTCGAATTAAAAATGAACAATTCCCTGCTGCGTTGGCAGCACAACCACCACAACGATGGGAATTTTATTAATGCAAGAAAAAGTACAAGCTTAGGAGGCGGACTAGAACTGACCTTCAAATATTTTGGGAAGGCAAAACTGATCAGCTAATTTAGTTGTCCTTTTCTTTTCTCCTTTGACACAAGGAGCCACGCTATAATTTCATGCCAGTATTTTATTGCTTGCATGCAACTTCTCTTTTCTTTTTCTTGAGACAGTTCTGGTGTTCTACTTTATGCAGAGAGTTCTACTTTTGAAATTCTTGTTTGATGAGGCGTTGAATTCAGCTTCCATTCATGACCACATAGATCAACGTGCCTCCCGGACATCTGAATTGCAGCAAAAACTTCGCTCTATCTCTTCTGAATTGAAAACTGTGCAATCCAAGGAAGAACCATTTGCTGCAAATGTAGAGAAAGCAAATTCTAGCATCTCATCCTTCTCTGATCGTCTGGAGAATCCATTACAGCTCGATGGACAAAGTGATTACAATAAAGAGCCCGGTTGGCCTCCTTCGAGAAGCAATCTGGTTAAACATTGTGCCAGCAGTAGTAATCAAGCTGTAAATGTTTCTGATGCATTGGGCCAATTACGATATCAGCAGTGTGCAGTGGTTCAAAGTCAACAGAAAAACATCTCTCCCCATGTGCATCTACCTCAAGGGGACAGTTGCTTGAACGAGTTGCCTGTGTCTACTGAACAACGGAGTTCCTTTCTATCTGCTGGCCAGTTGGCACCTAGCAGCCATATGTCGGAGTGTGCCCATTCCGCAAATGATTACAAAAATGATGTTTCTGGTTCGCAGACTCCAATTGCTTCTACAGGATCGGAGCTTCTCAAGGTATCTCTTCGGAAGGATTTCTTGGGACGAGATTCTAATGGCAGGGTTTATTGGGTATTATGCTGGCCGGATACTCGTCCATGGATTGTAGCTAATGGGAGCTTGACTTCTAAAAAGAGGGGTCCTGAAGAGTTCATTGGGGTTCCTAATTCTTCTACATGGATGTCCTATGAGTCTGAGTCCGAAATCGAGAAACTACTAAGTTGGCTGCAAGAAAGCAATGAGAGAGAGAAAGATCTAAAAGATTCTATATTGCAGTGGCTATGTACAAAACCCAAAGACTCGTTTTATGATGAGAATCACATTCTTAACAAACATGAATCATTTTCTTCAATTCACTCTGAAGGGAGAAAAACTTTACCGGCTACAAATGCTATGAATGCTTTGAAGAAGAAATTTGGTCCTTGCTTAGAGAATAAGACCTCCACTGGCATCCATAAAAATCTTGCTTCTGAAGTAAGTCAGAATGGCATGATGTATAGATGCGAGTGCCTAGAGCTTTTGTGGCCTTCTAAAGAACATTGTCCCTCTTGTCATCAGAGTTTTTCAATGGGTAATGAATTAAGCCAGCATTCCATTGAAAATTGCAAAACTGAGGGATCTACTTCCAAGAGAAGCCCAACAACAGAAGATGCCTCAAAGAGCAAAAAGTCTAGGAATGCATCACCTCAGGAGACATGCTCTGCTGAAACGGGAATCATTCAAAGATCTACAAGTGAGAAACCCAGGGATGGATTAAGCTCCGTTGAGCCAGAATGTCCATTTAATTACGAGGAAATCAAAGCCAGGTTTATCATTCAATCCCCAATCAAGGAAATGATAAAGGACATCGGACTTATAGCTTCTGGTGGTATTCCATCCTTTCTACCAGGTGAGTTTCCTCATCCGAGTGATCCTGCACTAGTATGGGGCTCTATGAGGGAAAATGAGGTTAGCGCAGGAGAAATCCAGACAGATTCGGTAAATCAGCAGCAGGAATCAGGTAACAATCCCCGTGCTATTTATTCCATGAACAAAAATGATAAATTAAACAGTCTGTCAAGATGTGGAGAAAAGGTTATGGGCAAGGAGGGATCTGAAGTTGACAAACATAAATCTATATCTACGAGCGAAAGGAATCAGGTTTCTCCGATGGCAGATAAGAATCTAGTACTTTCACTGTCCAAAAATTGTATTATTCCGGATTCTCCATGGAGACCTTTAGTCGGCAGAGCTTCTGAAATCCTACGGATTCTTAAGATCAGCTTGCTTGATATGGATGCTGCTCTGCCTGAAGGCGCTTTAAGAATTTCAAGGTCAAATCACAGTAGGAGATGTGCATGGCGCAGATTTGTGAAATCTGCAAATACAATTTATGAGGTTAGCATACCTTTCTACTTCCTAATGTAACTTCAAAATTTACACAGGGCGCCATCTTATTCTAGATTTGATGTTGTTTCTATTATGCCCTTGTAATCTATGGCCCTTTGCACTACTAATGGGACATGTAATTTCCTTTTAACCTAAATTGCCCCTAAAAATTTGAATCCATCCAGTAATATGAAATCTCAAGTCTGTATTGTATTTTGACTCTTCCTCTAGGGCTTGAGATAGCTGTCTTTTCGCAAAATTTATTTTATTGTTTGCGTTCGTTTTCAGATGATTCAAGCCATAATCACACTTGAGGAAACTATTAAAAGTGAGTACCTGAGAAGTGATTGGTGGTATTGGTCATCACCTTCAACAGCAGCTAAAGTCTCTACTCTTTCTGCTCTTGCTCTACGCATTTATGCTCTCGATTCAGTTATCTCTTATGAAAAACCTGTTTCCGATGGGACTGCGAAGAATCCGATATCAGAATCTGCACTGAACAAGGAAGCTTCAATCCCAACGAATCTGGTAAACTCTACCAGTCCATCGGGGCAAAAGACCCTTGAGTCAAATCCTGTCAAGAACACAAGATGCAGAAGGAAAACAAGCAAGCGGAGGAATGATCGAGGTGGTCAAGATTGAGCACGCTCATTCTTGACAGTGATGCTCTACATCTTGATAGCTGATAGAGGATCCCCAGAGAATGGAGCAAAGAACTTGCTGCTGTTATATGGCTAGCTGCTTGTATGGTGACTTGACGTTTGGAGAAGTGTCGCTGCATTGGCCTTCGTGTATTTGTAAGGAACAGAACCCTGAAGGAATGCATGGCAAAGATCGAAACTTTTGGTTTTCTTCTAAAAACAGCACACACAAAGGCAGAGTGTAAGTAGGTGTATTGGGAACCTCAGCAGTAGCAGTATAGCATAGATGTATGTTATAAACTTTTCAACTCTAATATCCAACAAGAAAATTGCTTAATTATTTTTTCTGGGTTTTCATAATATTCATGCTTGCTGCTAAGATCATTTTTCATAATTATAATACCACCACATATCAGGAGTTTGTGTGAGGATTGTTTTAATTGTTAATTGGTGGCTTGCATCAAAGTTCATAATGTTTTTGATGAGATTCTAAAGAAAGTTACTTTGACCTGAAAGAATTGTCTACAATCAATCTCGACTTGGATTTGAGATTTGTTGTCGATTTTGTCTATTCAAGTAACGTGGCAATGTCCGGAAACACAGGACATATTTGAGTAAGCATGTTTGGGTAAGCTATGTAAATGTAACTTAAGTAAATTTTATGGTAATTTTTTTTTTTAATCAAGTTAGAAATAAGTTATTTAGTTTGAAAGGAACGTAAAATTAATTTCAGAATAAAATGTTAAGAAATATAAAGATATTTAAAAGCAACATTTTTTTAGAGCATAGGCATCTCTGCTCCTAGAGGTGTCAATTTGGGTGGTCCGGGTCGGGTCGACCAGTCAACATATGAGTTCGGTAACGGTCTACGTGAAAAAAAACCTGCCCGCCACGGGTTCCGGGTCGGCCCATTTTGGACTACAGTTCAAGCTCTCCCGCCGACCCATCCGGGTCTAGTCCATGTGGGTCATGGGTTTCGGTTTGGCCCGTATGATTGTATAA
>CAIGRL010068600.1:0-11584 GCA_903798325.1 Fraxinus xanthoxyloides | reverse complement strand
AATACTCCAATAGTATCTCCAAATGTCACTTACACTCATACACAACTAAACTTGTACTTTACACCTTTCTTTCTTTTAACTCATCTTCTACGTACACTTTCACATTACAAAATTTAGTACACACGATGTCCAAGGAATTTTGGAGTGAAAGTCTAACAAAATGATTTACTTTATTCTTCTTCCATATAACTGTAACTGTAGTAGTACAGATTGTTCTTTCATTATTTAAATTACGGAAATTTATGTTATGAATATGATGATACGGAAATCCAAGTTATGATTATGATAAGAGTCCTATATGTGTAAGTTCAAACGACTAGAGTTTAGTAGCGCTACGCACGAGAATTTTAGTCACGAAGTTCGGATTTTAATTCCCTGTCTACATATGTATGTTATGATTTTCAGTATTTAAATACGAGATAAAATTCGTTATTACTCATTTAGTGAGACTTATGTCTCACACGTATATGTTAAACCTTTTAACGGTGAGTAAAAAGGTGGGTTCGAGGCGATCGGAGGTGGATTGTGCTTGCGTGGGTGAAAAATGAAGAATAAATTATGTAGTTAAGGATTTTAATAATGTTCATTGTATTTCTTTTAAAAAATTTTAAATCCTCGCATGTTAAGAAAACCTTGTTCTTTTTTTTTTTAAATGAAAGTAAACTTTTAGAGTACACGTATAATGAATCCAAAGGTAAAATTTGGATCGTTACATACTCTCTACGTCCACTCAAAGAACCCATACTGTATCCTCGTATATAACATATTTCTTCTGTCTTTCACAACTTATCACCCTTCTTTTCCAAACTGGAACTTATTATAGATTTGCAGTCAGTATGCATGGAAGCTGTGAAATATGCCTCTTTTTAAAGCCAAAGCTGATCCCTAAATTTTAGCGCGCGCTCTCTCTCTCTCTCTCTCTCTCTCTCTCTCTCTCACACACACACACACACACACACATTATTTTTAAAAGAATTATGTATAATTGCTTGTAGGCTCTCTACCTACATTTTTTGGTAGTTGAATTCCAGAGTGGATCTGTCTAGAATTGCTCAAAGAGAGGTGCTCAACCACTTCCCTTCTTGAGAACTTTAACCGACTAAACACAGCTAGACTCAATTCTCAAATTTCAAGAAAGGACCCTTAAAGATTGACGGAGAAAATCTGGCACCATATGCTGGAGATTAATTCACAATGAAAATATTAATTACAAAAAGTATCAAGAAATACATTAAAAATAATATCAGCATATAAAAAATTTCGTGCAGAAAAGTTGAGGTAAAGAGAGAAACACGCAAGAACAATGCAACGGTAACAACAAAATAAAATATACATACTATAATTTAAGATCAAAATCCAAAGTGCTTTTCATGATACCATATAACTTACTCCAATTGTATCCACGGAAATAGAGTAAATAAAGAAACAAACAGGGAAAAAAATGAAAAACCTCTCGCAAGCATCTTCTAGGGAAGAGAAAGGGCTCTTAAAGTCTGGATGACAAACCCGCCAGGCGTCGTGGTATGCCATCTGCAGAGAGGCCTTGTGCTGCTGTTGCTGGGGATTTTGGGCACTACTATTATTAGGGGTAGAAGAATTAGGGTTTTGTGGGTGAGGCAAATTAGGGATCGAATTAGAATTAGGGATTTGAGATGGAGCGTGTTGATGTTGAGGCTGATGAGAAGCAGGGGGACGGTGATGAAGGAGATGGATCTGAGGAGGGCGCAAATGAGCATCTATGTTGGATGGGAATCGAGAAATGGCGTCTTGCTGCTGTTTCTGGCGCTGAAGCTGCTGCAAGAGAAGGAACTGCTGCTGCTGTTGTTGCTGTTGCTGCTGCGCCATTGCCGCCGCCTTGGCGTCTTCCATTTTTCTCTGTTCTTTGAGTTTATGGTGGATCAATCAGGATTCAAGGGGTTATGGTGGAAGAAATGAATGTGAAGGAGTTACAGGGACATGCCTGCTCCGTGGAGGTAAGTTTCGTTAGTGGTCACTGAACTTACAGTAAAATCTCAATTGATCACCAAACTTTGAATCATCTTAAATTAGATTTTTAATATATTCTAATAAATAGTTTTGAAATGTGTAGTTAAAAAATTGTGAGACCCAAAAAATATGTGATTAATAATGATTGTTTAACTTTAATTTAGATTCAAATTTAATTTAAATCAATACCAAACAGTGGCTAAGTTTTATGTTATACGTTTAA
The DNA here is from genome assembly GCA_903798325.1 of Fraxinus xanthoxyloides. Taxonomy (NCBI): domain Eukaryota; kingdom Viridiplantae; phylum Streptophyta; class Magnoliopsida; order Lamiales; family Oleaceae; genus Fraxinus; species Fraxinus xanthoxyloides. The sequence goes on along the minus strand of CAIGRL010068600.1, from coordinate 9,375 downwards.
TCTTATTTTTAAAATACATTTTTCAAGAATTTCATACCAAACAAGTTTTTAGCGTTTTACAAAATTGAAAATTGCAACCCAAGCGCTTCCTTAATTTTTTGCAATAATTTCACAAGCACTTTTCTTAGTTTTAATGATAATGAATAAGGTTGGATATGGTCTGATTTGGTTCGCTTCTAAAGAGAATCGAACCGAATCCGAATTTTTGAGTATTTAATAAGTGGACCCTTCCAGTACGGTTTGATTACATTCGATTCTCGAGTCCGCACAATAATTAATGTTTTTAATATTTACAATAACATTACTTTAATTCAACCAATGACATGTTCAATTTTAACTATTAGAAAATAAAGTAGTCTAATCCCGTGATATATTTTGTGCATCTTTTTGTTGAGTTCTTCATAGATTTGACTGTTAAAATCGTAAGAAAATGATGATGGTGAGCTCACAATAACTAAGAAAGACACAGTCGAGCTTCCTATTCGATTTCTCCATAATGACATTACGGTAAAATAAGAAATTTGGGTAAAACTTATGTCAATTTGATTAAGTCAGGCTTGGACTTTAAATTATAAATATGAAAAATCATATTTTTGATTTGTGTTAAATTAATCAGTTAGCAATTTATTTAGAAAAAAATATAATAATTTTGGTTATTTAAAATAAGAAAATTAGAGAGATTTGTTCTTATTTGATTTTTCAGTTCTTGGTTTAGAATCGCTCGATTCAGATACAATGTTTTGATATTTAACTTAAGAATAATTGCTCGATTCGATTCGGTTCGATTCGATTCGATCGCTTCAATTTGAGAGTTTTGTCCAACCTAATGAAGAATAAATAAAAATTGAGCGCCAAATCTGTCAAATATCGGCAGACCCACAAGTTGTTGAGTGCCCAAAAAGGGGCCTACTTGAGTTGGACCAAAATTTTAGAATGAAGCCCACAATTTTAAATGGTCCATATGAAAGCCCACCGAGTCAACTCAACATTTCAATCGCTAATATTACCCAAAATTCAGGGTTTATTACAGTCCAATTTTCAACCCGAAACACAAACCTAGAACCAAACAATACGATCATTTTCTGATGTTCTTCGTCTGAATGATGATTTGATTCCTTCGGCTTCACTTTGTTGTGGAAAGCTCGCAATTTTATTTGGCTTGTTTCATCCTACCTCTGGGCAATTCTACTCAAGTAAGTTGTTTGTGCTTTTTTGATTAGTAAGCACGTTTTTTTGTTTTTTTTTTTTTGGGTTCTATCGCCGAAATAGCTCGGTTAAGCCTTCTATATAGTCTTTTATATTAGTGTTTAATATGTTGGATTACCTATTATCTGATTTGGAAGATTTCCGTAAATGATTTTTCTTTTCTTTTGCTGGAATTTTTTGATTTAACTTATTGTTTGTAAGAAACGAGGTTAATATCGAAAATTAATGTTGGTTCATGGCTAAATTAAAATTTTGTAAAGCATTGTATGCTTATAAATCATGTTGATATAGATTTATCAAGTAATCTGGCTGTAATTTTCTTGAAACACATTCCCTTTATTATTACCAATTTTATAGGTTCAAATAATCTATCTAGTCGATTTATATGTAAAACCACTATTGCAGTAGTTCATATGTCCTTTACTGGTTTCCACAAAGGACTATCTCAATTGATTTGATTTATTCTGCATGTCCTCGTTAATTTAACCTTATCGTTGCTCTGTTATGCAGGTAGTATTACAAGTTTGAAAGATGGATGACTATCAGGAAATGGAGAGATTTGGTATGGAAAACGATTATGATGATGGTCAGTGGATTGGAGGTGAATTTTATGGAAAGCGCAAACAGAAGGCTGCTCAGACCAAAGACGACATCCTCTATGGTGTATTTGCCTCTGGCGACAGCGACTCTGACTCCTATGAAGGGTCGGGCTCAAAGAAGCGCAGGAAAGATCTATCCAAGAAGCCCAACTTCACCAAGCCGGTCAATTTCATTTCCACTGGCACCGTCTTGCCCAATCAGGAGATTGATCACAATTCCTTGGAGGAGAATAATGAGGTTGAGGAAGATGTTGTGAGACCTGCAGGTTTGGGTCTTGGATCTTCTGCTGGCCTGGGATTTGATTCTGCCTCTTCGAAGAATGCCATGGATGATGGGGGATATACTCAGGCAGACAGGGATGAAGACGATGGTTTCCTTCCCACTGCTTTTGGAAAGAAGATCATGGAGGGTGCCCAGCTGCGAAGAGAAAAAGAAAGAGAGAAGTCGAGGCTAGTGAAGAAGTCTTCTCTAGCAGGAAGTAAAGAATTGGAACCAGGGGGTGTGGGTTCATTTGAAAAGCATACCAAGGGAATTGGGATGAGATTGCTTGAAAAGATGGGCTACAAAGGAGGTGGCCTTGGTAAAAATGAGCAGGGAATTGTAGCTCCCATTGAGGCGAAGTTGCGCCCTAAGAATATGGGGATGGGTTTCAATGACTATAAAGAGGCTAGTCTGCCAGCATTGCAGGAACCAGAGCAAAAGTCCTTGCCTCATTCCACTCAACCTACAGAGGGTGCTGCAAAAGGGAAGCTTTGGTCAAAGCAAGCTCAGTTGAAGAAGAAGGTTTATGTAACAGCTGAAGAATTACTGGCCAGGAAGCAAGAGCAGGGTCTTGAAGTTGTTCAAAAGGTTTTTGACATGAGAGGACCACAGGTTCGCATAGTGACAAATTTGGAGCACTTAAATGTTGAAGAAAAAGCCCGGGAAAATGATGTTCCCATGCCTGAGCTCCAACATAATGTTAGATTGATTGTTGATTTAGCTGAGCTTGACATACAGAAGTTAGATAGAGATCTGAGGAATGAGAGGGAGACTGTGGTTGCTTTGCAGAAGGAAAAAGAGAAACTGCAAACTGAGGCACATCACCAAAAGAAACAACTTGATAGCATGGAAGAGGTAGTGCGTCTATTGGACCAAATAGGCGAGGAGAGCTCATCTGGAACACTAACATTAGACTCCCTTGCTGGATCATTTGCGGACTTGCAGCGAAGATTTGCTGCTGATTATACATTATGCAACTTATCTTGCATTGCATGCTCTTATGCGCTGCCGTTATTTATTAGAATATTTCAGGGATGGGACCCCCTTCAGAATCCAACACATGGAGTCGAGGTGGTATCCCTGTGGAAGAACTTGTTGCAAGGAAAAGATTCTAACAGTTTCTCTGATATTGCATCACCTTATGCTCAGCTTCTCATGGAAGTTGTATTCCCTGCTGTGAGGATATCTGGCACCAACACTTGGCAAGCAAGGGACCCGGAGCCCATGCTTAGGTTTTTGGAGTCTTGGGAAGAACTACTGCCTCCTCCCCTCCTGCAGACAATATTGGATAGCATTGTCATGCCAAAGTTGTCAGCTGCTGTAGACTCATGGGATCCACGAAGAGAAACCATCCCAATCCATTCTTGGATCCATCCATGGTTACCTTTGTTGGGGCAAAAACTGGAGAATTGTTATCACACCATACGAAGCAGGTTGGCTAGTGTTCTTCATGCTTGGCACCCAAGTGATATGTCAGCATATTATATATTGTCACCTTGGAAGTCCGTGTTCGATCCGACCAGCTGGGAGCAATTGATGGTTCGATACATAATTCCCAAGTTATTGGCCATCATGCATGAGTTTCAAATCAATCCAGCGAATCAGAACCTCGATCAATTCTATTGGGTTCTAAACTGGGCAACTGCCATTCCTACTCATCACATGCTGCAATTAATGGATATTTTCTTCAACAAATGGCAAGAAGTCTTGTACCATTGGCTACGTTCAAACCCAAACTTCGAAGAGGTTACCAAATGGTATTTAGGTTGGAAGGAACTTCTTCCACCTGAACTTCAGGCGAGTGAGCATGTTCGATATAGACTTAATCTTGGTCTCGACATGATGAATCAGGCTGTTGAAGGCATGGAGGTATCGCAACCTGGTTTAAAAGAGAACATGAGTTATCTTAGGGTGCGTGAACAGAGGCAGTTTGAGACTCAGAAAAAAGCAGCTGCTCAAGCTCAACAACGGGCCTATACAAACTTAGGTGGTGGAATTCAAACAGAGGGTATGGGTGGTGGGCTTGAAATGAGCTTGAAAGAAGTTATTGAAATTCATGCTCAGCAAAATGGTTTACTGTTCAAGCCTAAACCTGGCAGAACACAAGATGGGCATCAAATTTATGGATTTGGTGACATAAGCATAATAATTGACTCCATCAATCAGAAGGTCTTTGCACAAACTGAGGACAAATGGTCTCTCGTATCCCTTGAGCAGCTGTTGGAGTTGCACAATCGTTCTAGTTCGAAGCGACGATGAGCCTCCAAGTTATTGAGAGTAATTTTTGCAATGGAAGGAAGTGGGAGCTAACATAAGTCTGGTATGCAGGGTTCTTGATTATGTAGATCTTTTACACCAATGCAAGACATCTGTAATAGGATTTTATTTCGCCATTTAGCAGCTACATCGGTTGTTATAGATTTCTTGTGTTTGAATACTTGAGGATGAAATTGTAATTCTGAAATTGAAAAATCGAATTTGACCTAAGCATTTGTTTTTTCTAGATTTATAAATATAAAGGGATTGGATCATCAGTGATGTTCTTTTACTTTTAGCTCTAGTAATGCGCAACGTGAGGTATTATCTTTAGTACTATTACTAATGCTTAACATTTACTGTGACACTAGTTAATACTGCTATCCTATGTGTAATTTGATGATCTTTTTTCTCATATTATGAGGGTTACTACTTACCAGTGTGGTATGGTTGTGTTGATGATTGAGGTTTGCTTGCAGTATAGCAAAGTGTAGAGAGAGTCAAGTATATGTTTGATACTTTTGAGTTCCATTGCCTAACCAATCTACTACTAATGAGGCTTGATGTCAGAGCACGACTACTAACGAGCCGGTTGCAACTGTCAAAGATCTAATTTGCCCAGTTTCTATCTTCATTATTTATCCCGCACACTAGTTTCTACAAATAACTTCATTTTGTGCATTTGAAAGACACAGCAGTTATGTTTTTGCTTTTATGTATTGTAGAATTTGCTAAAATCTTTCAAGGATGTATGCTGTCAGAGTAATTTATTGTGTTTCAAGTTTTGTTGCCAGGAAATATAGGTGTTTGGTTGCAGGGTTCGTGAATCAAAATCAAATTTGGGGGGCAGTAATCCTTTAGAGCAACTTGGTTTGTAATTGAAAGTGGACTGGGAGGACCTAGTGTTCTGAATGTCACACATGAGGCAAAGATAGGGTATATGCTCAAGAAGAGAATATTTTCAGCTGCAGCTTCGTAAGCAAGATCTCAGAAACAAATATTGTACGAAAATTCAAGAAATACTAATTTTGGTTTTCCACATAATATTCACTTTGAAATTCTGAGGAGCTGTGGAAGAAGAGGTTATCCCTGCAAAGACTTCGTCTGATAATCAAAGTAAAACACGTGGAGATGCCATATGAATTTGGTATCTTGTGTTTCTATCACCCGTTTGCTTTTGTTGACTAGATAGTCCAGGAGTAGATTTTATTCAGTTTGTTATTATTTTAAGATTAAGCAAAATGGACTAGAGTAGACACCAAAAGCATCTCATCTGGCGAAAGCAGCAGATGTTGAACATTATAAAGACAATTTTGTCTTCCTTTTCGGTGTTCTGCAGTTAGATTCGTCTTTGGCACCAAAAGTTAGGGTTTTGCAAGAGAAGGATCTGGTCTTCCAGATGGAAACTCTCAGAGGCCTGCACGATTCCACTACTCATCCCGGAACAGCCTGAGATCGATACCCTTGTACGACTTACTGTAAGCACAACAAGAAAGAGTACTTTCATCCCTTTTTCCTTTCGTTGCTTTCAATTTTCCTGTTGATAAATTTACGATATACTCTGTCAACTAATGTGTATCCACTCTCATCTCACGTTGAGAATTCAGATTAGTACACAATTTACTTGAGAATATAATCAAATGAAGAAATAACTTCAATCTCTGGGAAATCTTATATCTTTTCATCGAAAACAATTAACCTGGGCGTTATTATGACGGATTGGTATTGTACAGCGCAAAACTATTGCTGTCAGCGAACATGCTATTATGAGCAACTCAGTATTAGCCAACATGCTCTTACTCAAGATTATTTTTCTTTTCCATGTCTTCTTTCGTAGTTTTGAATGTCTGTGTCCTTTCAGAATGCATTGCTTGAGTTAGCGAAGGTTGTAAAAGCACAAGAACAAGTGATTGCACATACGATGCACCGTCTTATTCTTGAGTTCATTGATTCCTGATTGAAGTAACCATATGAAGTGAAGGCTTGGGTAAAGCCATGGATGAACTTTAAGGAACTACAGGAATTCACGCATGCAATAAATATTGCTTCCTTTACTTCCTCAAATCTGGGTTTCTAAAAGGGTATTCAGCCAACTGGTTGTTGTCTTTGACTTTATCTCAATACAATCTATCACCACCTCAAATTATAATTCTTGGGATAATGATGTCAGTAAATGGCCATATGTTTAAATGATACAGCTTTTCATGTCGTACAACTGTGTGTGTGCATCCCATAACGATGCGCTGTGCCAAGTTATATTGATAATGGGTAATGCTTACAATGAGACGGGTTGTGATTAGACTAATGGTTGATGGCAAACTTTGTAGAACAATACTTGTATTTAGAAGTATGGGTGTGGTAGGTAAAGTGGTTTACTTGTCCATATGACATCCTCTTTACCTTTTAAGATGTTGGACATTATGATTTCAGTTTCACGTTCATCCTGTTTTTCAGCAATAAACTTCTGACAGAGATTGTAATTATACTCATGGTTGATAACAAACAGGAAAAATTCTTATAATTAGAAGCTTGGTATAGTAGAACAATGATTTACTTGTAATTAGACTCATGATCCTGTTGTTCAACTGCACATCAAGCTGTTAAGATGATCCAGGAGAGATCTAACTCTTTATTTCCTTGCGAACTTTTAAAGAGTGAGTCCATGCAAAGGCCTGGTTATGTATTTTCACTCTTGGTATTTATTCTATAACCGTTCATATATGGATATACGAGGTTCAGGACTCCATTTTCAGGACATACAAATAACTTTGTTGTTTCTGATATGTAGAATTTTTTTTTTTTGTGAACTGTGAAGTATTAAATGAATTATTTTAGGGACTTCAAGAAATTTCATTTCTTTTTGGCAGTCATTGTGTGGTTTTGACACGTAAAACCTCTCAACTTGACAAATTACTGGTGTGAATACTGTGTTATAAGGAAGGATTATCCAAGTGTTTTGTTAAATTAGATGTAGTTCTTGTGAAAGCCTGTTCTTTTCTTGAATTAAAAGTTGTTACCAAAGAAAGAGATATTTATGGGTTTCTTAGTGACAGTTTTTGGTGTTTTATTCCCCAATTGTAGTTCTTATCAGATGGTACAACGAATCTAAGAAATCATAATATCTATACTTTGCGTTTATGATTATTAACAATGTCCACCAAGGGTACCTGGCTTCCAGCTGGGGTAGGGTTATTGTAGAGAGATAGATGATTGGTTAACTGTGGATTGTCATCAAATGGTGTTAGAGATTTGAGCTCCTCTTCAGCTTCATGGTGGTGTATTTTATCTTCCAGATAAATAACTGGCATTTTTCATGTATGGGATAATGTTTCCATTTAGAGCCTCTCCGTCAATTGCAAGGACTAAAACTATCCAGACGAATTATCATAGTTCTTTTTCTATGAATGTTTCCTGATGTTTAGATCATATTATATTTTCCTTGTAAGGATTGATACATATTCTTGAAGTTTGTTCAGTTCATTTTGTCGGCTGATGTCCATGACGCTAGATTCAATTTTTGTTCTTGCTTAATTTGCACATATTCCATTTCTAGACTCCTTGAGGGTCTCATAGTTCTCAACTTTTAGTCGTGTTGACACAAAACTTGGATCAGTTAATTCCAGCAGATGTGTTGTTCGTGTGTTTTAATAGGTTATTATGCTTCTGAAGGTCAACAGAGAAGGGAAAGAAGGTCAAAACAAACAGCAGTATGGAACTTTCTAATAATGCTCAAAAAAGGGACTCACTTGGGTGGGATTTGGGTCTACAAAACGTGTTGTTAAAATTAAACGATAAATTTATGGGCTACGTGTTTCAATTTCTCAAGTACTTAATATATTTTTCGAACATAAATGATAAATTTATGGGATCTTTAATAAGTTAATATTTTGTAACTCACTAAAAAATACATACGAGTTGCTACTTCATTTTCTTTAAATTTAAAAGTATTATATACATGATGAAATTGGTGTACTGTTTAAAACGTGAACTGAGAGGAATCAAAATTTTAGCAGCATTGCATCTAATCTTCTCTTCCTTGCAGCATATTTTAATTTCTCAAGAGCAACCAATCCCACTTGCCGAACTCTCTCCCTCGACAAACCTATCCTGAAATTTCACGAATGATGCCGAAAAAATAAAAAAAATAAATTCAACTTCAGAATTATAATAAACTTCATAATCGAGTATTGTTGTCTGAAGCTGTGGCTTACCGTCTGCTAATATCCTCCCATGTGAGACATTCCTTGTCTAGACCATAGTAAAGACGAATAATCTCTTGTTCCCGCTCCCTTATTGCTGAAGTAAGGAGTTTACATCCTGCAAAACGAATTACAAGTATAATCTCAGGTGATTTACAATGTGTATGTTAACCTTGAAAAATGGCTCCGACATGGCCAACAGAAAAAATCTTCAAGTCAACTCTTCCCGCATACGTAGCACAGCGTCAGTTACCTGAGGCCTTTCTCGGAATAGCTGGGAGCGGTCGCAAGCACTCCGACAGTCAAGTCAGTGTGAAAATCAACCGGAATAAGGTCACCGGCAATGGAACACTTGCCGGGAGATGGTCGGTCGATATGACTGTATGGGAGTTAAAGTGCTAGTATGTGAAGGAGAGGAAAAGTACCAAGTTTGTGTTATACTTCTTTTGAGTAAAGTTGGGATCCGAAAAAATGAAATCTCCTCCTTCAAGTTTAAGTTGCTTGTATTTATACAAAGGATGGGAAGAGGAGGGCCGTTGGATGAGGAAACACATGTAGCCAGATCCTGAAGGCTCGTCCCATCCTAGCGCCAACGTATCTTTACCTATCTTTCCATAGGTTGGCTGGCATTGAATGCCTCTTACTGAATTGACCGTTTAAATCCTGCCACACATTCCATCAGTCAGCGATATGACTTTGGAAAGATCTTTGTAAAGGGGATCTCTGCTGGGACGAGGTGAGGAAGGTGTGGTAGGGTAGAAGCAGAGTGCGGGCCTTTGCATCCGCGGTGTATTGCGGATGTTCGCCCCTTAATTAATCCCTTCGACTTATGCAATCAGATCGTTCCCATGCG
>CAIGRL010068590.1:0-18922 GCA_903798325.1 Fraxinus xanthoxyloides | reverse complement strand
TGTATTTTACATTCCTATCAGAAACTTTGTTATGGAATAGTGGATATTCCATCAAAGAAATCGAAAAATTCAAGCTCTTTCACCGTCCCTCCCCTACAGATAATTTCACCACCAACTTTTGCCACATGTACGGATATTTCGATTTTATGAGAAAAGATAGAGAGGAGAAATGATGAACCTTTCAAACTCGCTTTCTACATGTGGCCTTGATCTCGTATTACCCACTAGCAAGCTTCAAGTGCTCGGCCTAAACCCCCGCCTCAAGCCCAGCCTCGGAGTCTTCATCTTTGTTGGTTCAAGGAGCTCCTTCACGTGGTGGGTGATGTTTTTTCCCTGCAGGAACATTGGAGTCAAATTCGGAATTGGGAACGAAGGTGTCTCGAAGTTTTCTAATTCATGGCCTTCCTCCTTCTAATTTGGGTTTTTTGTATTTTAAGGTTTGGCACGTAATTAATATGGTAATTGAAGATTAGTTCCCTATTAAAAACTCAAGATTTACAAATATATAGAAGCATTTTGAAAGATATGTTAAAAAGTTGTTCTTTGAGCTATTGCATCATGTGTAAATATTTTCCTCATAACTTGTGTTTCAATTTCACAATTAAAAAGCACAAGAAAACAGAAGAAAAGTATTAGCCGTTCAACATAAAATCTCTCTTGGTTAGTTAGCCAAAAAAGAAAGGAGATGCATGATACAAAAAAGAGAGAACTTCTGTTGTCTGACGTAGATTTGATAAATGTTAACTTGATACTTGGCCAGCATTTATGATGTGTTGTAAATGATTGTGTTTCTGCCATTTTCCTCAAAACTCTGGTTCATTATTTGTCATGGTTTTGGTTTTTGATATTCTGCTTTCTTTTTATTTAGGATGAACAACTTTCAAGTGATAATCAATCGGTTAGTGCCATTGTCAAAACAAGTATGCCCTTTTATATAAAGTGTCAATTCCTCACCCTAAATTATAGATTCTAAAACTCAATGAAGACTTCATTTTCCTTATAGTTATGATCCCAACAAAACGTAGACATAACCACAAGCATTGATAACAAAAACATCAGAAATAGAGCATTACAAAACTGTGGCAAGACCTGAGGCGAAGGCCTCTTGGCCCTCTCCTCAAGTCTTGCCCTATGCGCAGGCAATTGAAGCATTAAACACATAATAAATAATTAACACATATTGAAGTGGCATAAAATCTTGGAATGAAATAACTATTAAAAATACTAAGTTACATCGTCACCCTAACATAAAATTATTTAGCTATTTATAATATCGAAATAAAACAAATAAAGTTTAAAAGACAAAAAAAATCACTCCGAGTTATCGTTGATCTTTGCCACACAAATCCCAGCAATTGTCCTTTGTTTCTTTCCTTGCGTATTGTAAATCTTCTGGTAATTAGACAACTAAACGTGATTAATCTAAAAATTGTTGCACAATTATCGGACTAATGTACAAAACTATGGAGTTATTTCTCCCAATATTTGTTTTTCTTTTATGACGTCTACTCTCTTTCTACGGGTCTCCTTCTCCTTTTATTTTACCGAATTGCCTCCAGTTTTCAGGTTCTCATCTAGTTTTATTCCCATTCAAACTTTTCTATTCCCAAGAATTTTACTTCTCTCCTCCCCCTAGAAGTTTCTTCCTTCAACTTTCTTCATGAAAAAAAAGATAAAAATAAAAAAAATTAATTTCCTTTTAGATTTTGATTCCCATTGTAATTGGTCCAAGGCAGAAAAAAAAAAATCAATTTTTGTCTTCAAGCCATCAATGTTTTCAAAGGATGAAATTTAATCCTTCAGTCCATTTATTTGTGCAACCCATGTTTTCTTCAATTCAGTTTGAGTCCTTCAATTTCTAAAGTGTGGAATTTGATCCCCAAGCTTCAGATTTTATTTAATTTCATCCTTCTTGATTAATATTCGCTCCAACTCGAGTTTTCTACTAACATTTTAAAAAACAAGAACAATTAAGTATTAAATTCACTATAATACTAACAAAGGGCTTGGATAAATGTAATTTAACATTTATTGTTACATTTTTTCTATCGTAAGTGTACTATAAAGCCCAAAGAAAAAAATTCATAGAATAGATTTAATTATTTTACATACTATATTTTAATTATTTTGAAAAAAATAATAATTGGGAGATTAAAGTGATATATGTACTAATTCAGTTTTACTTTGGCCAAAGATTTAAATTTTTATAGAGTGTGATGATAAGCATATTAATATGGTGCTCATGGATAGCTCGTAATTAATCAAGTATATTTGGCTTGAGAAAAATTTAATTCGGATAAACGAAGCATAAGTTATTGAAGTTTAAAGAAATTGCTATTAATTGGTTTTGTTAAATTCAATATTGGGTTTGAAATGGTAAGAGCCACGTGCAGTGTGAGATAAAGATAAGGTGGTTTGTTTTTTAGTTGGATGAGATAATGATGAAGTAGAATATTCTTGATAGTGACATTTGCATGGTGGTATACGGCTCTATGTAACTCTATTCTACCAAAAATTCAATTGTCCCTTTTCAACGTAAATAATATGCATTTACCTATTTATTCTCATATCAGAATATACATACGAACACGATTGTAGTAGTAGGCAAAAAATAAAAATTGGAAACGTGCTTTCTCTTTCTCTCAAAATTTAATTGATCAAGCGAGATAAGATTATGAGGTGCAAGTTGTTTGTCCCATTTAATTTATTTCTTCATGTTGATAAGTATTATACTAATGAAAGTTATGTTATGATATGATTTGATATGTATATTATGATCATCCGGTACCATAGATATGATATTTATTGAGCTCTTACCGCCTACCAGTTTCTAACGATATGATATTTTTGATGCATAATTTAATATTTTTATTTAGGATTGCACAAAATATTCATATCCTATTAAGTATTCCCATGCACTCACAATTTTTCCTACTTCACACAAGTTAGAACGGGTCATAAGATGGCGGGGGATGAGGTACAGTCATTATGCTTGGATTTATTGGACTTAATAAATTAAATCTGGTGTAACGTGACTATAGATTATATGAACAGTGAGGATTTTATCATTGTTTTAGATTACTTAGCACGAATCCACGTGCATTATATAATATATTTTTATCACCTTAAGAAATACGAACTATATAATATATTAAATGTATATAAAAAGATAGAGAATGTGATAGCAAATATTAACTTTTACACTTTAATCGTTCGCGTGTAGTAAATTCATATATGTAAATTTACGTTTGTTAATAATTAATAATTTTCCTAAAAGATGTAAATTTAAAGACGATATAATTTTATTTTATTTTTTAAATTCTTAATATATAAGAATGCAAAGGGTCTTTGGCACTCAACGACCACCCATCGACCACCTCCGACGACTCTAAGGTGTGTAAATGGGTAAAAAGATGAATTTATTCAAACTAACTTATATATATTAAATTTGCAACTTTTAAATTTTAAGACATGCACGTTTTTTTTAATCTAAAATAATGATATATAATATGATAATATAGGTACAATATGTTAGACTTAATACTTGTATGTGACGAGTAATTTAATATTAATATTTAGGAAATAATACCACCTACCTACACGAATTTGATGCGAGATTTATTCCGAGAGGTACAAGAGTTGAGCAGGTAGAATCAAGTATCTCCACTACAAAATGCACCTCCGTTTGTCCCTGGAGCTGACTCTGTAGTTGAGCAGTTTCGTAGGCACAAGCTTTCTATTTTCGACCCACTGGTTGTTGAGGAGTAGATTAGAGGTCTGGAACGCATCTTTCGACACATTGCTTGTACGGATGCAGAAAATGTATTATATGTGAAGTTTATGTTTGTTGGAGTAGACAGTCACTAGTGGGAGTCTATCACACGCACTAGGATCGAAGAACAGTAGCGTAACCTGACCTGGGAGCAGTTTAAGGACGAGGTGATGGCAAAGTCTTTCCTACAGGCTTTGAGAGATTTCAAGGAATCAGAGTTTCTTTAGCTCAGATAGGGAGATATGTCGCTTACTGATTATGACAAACTGCTTGATCAGCTCTTAAGATATGTCCCGCACTTGGTAGATACAAAAGCTAAGAAGATCAAGAGGTTCAAAAATGTACTACGCCCAGAGATCGACATGATCATTATGTCTCATCGTTTCACTTCATGTTGTGAAATGTTGGAGAAGGCACATACTATTTCATACCAGAGAACTACAATTGAGTAGTATGCCCAGTAGGGCCAGAAGTTACTGGGAAGATGAAAGTGGAATGATTAGAACAAGGACAGATGTAACAGCAGAATAAAAGACCAAGCACACGTGTTTGTATCGGTGGAACGAGTGGGAGTATTACACCTTGTCATAAATGTAATAAACTTCATAGGGGTGAACTGGGAAAAACATGTGTTTTCAATGTGATAAGTTGAGACACATTGCGTTAAACTGTACCGAGCTTCCAAAGAAGAATGATGATGATCAAGACAAGAATAAGAAAGAGAAAGCTCGAGTTTTTGCACTAAATCAGCATGAGGCGGAGCATGATCCGAATGTGATTGTAGGTATTTTATTATTATTTGAAGTAACTATTTAAGTTCTTGATTTTGCATCCTATGTCGCTAAACCGAACACTATAATTACGAAGCAAGTATTCTATTATTATCTGATGTACCTGCTTACATACTTTTTAAATCTAGGACTATAAATTCTTTTATCTCTGCATCTTACATCACTAGGTCTAGAGTTCCATTCCTTTGGAGCAAAATTCAAGTCCCTACCTCGCCTTGTATTGGCTTTGTAAACGGAGAAGATGCTGAGAAATGAGTCATGCCAGGGATTCTTAGTTAATATCATCGATTCCAAGCATAAAAAAACAATCGTTAATAATATTAACGTTGTACGAGACTTTGTAGATGTATTCCTAGTAGATCTGTCAAGCATTCCACCAGATAGGTAAGTGGAATTTATAATTTAATTAGTTCCCGGAGCGGCACCAGTATCTAAGGCCCGTACTGAATAGTATCGAAAGAACGTCAAGAATTGAAGTTACAATTGGAAGAGTTACTGGAAAAAAGTTTCATTCGAGTAAGTATATCTCTTTGGGGCACTCTATTAGTTTTTGTAAAGAAGAAGGATCGAAGTATGAAGATGTGTATTGACTATTGAGAATTGAACTATCTGATTATCATACCCGCTACCAAGAATAGAAGATTTATTCAATTAATTAATAAGTGCAACGGTGTTTTCAAAGCTCGATTTGAGATCGGGATATCATCAGCTGAAGGTCAAGTAAGCGAAATACCAAAAACTACTTTCAGGACTCGTTATGGACATTATGAATTCACTTTCATGCCTTTTGATTTACCCAATACTCTGGTTGTATTTATGGATGAATCGAGTATTCCATCGCTACTTAGACCAGTTCGTCATAGTATTTATTGACGACCTACTTGTGTACTACAAGAAATAGTATGAAGAACAACTCCGAGTAGTCCTTGAAACTTTGAGGAAGGAGAAATTATATGCCAAATTTAAGAAGTATGGATTTCCTTGTTTGTGTGGTTACTACCCAGGGAATTGAGGTATACCCTATTAAAGTGGAAGCAATAATTAATTGGCCTAAACTGACTAGTGTAGGTGAAGTTCATAGTTTCTTAAGGTTGGCTGGCTATTATTGAAGATTTATTGAAGGTTTCTCAAAAATAGCAGGTCTGAGGACTCAGTTGACTGGAATGGATTTAAAGTTTCAGTGGACAAAAAAGTATGAAAAATACTTTTAGGAACTCAAGCGGAGACTAGTCTCAGCTCTTTTATTGACAATATTTAAAGGTTTGGATATGTTTGTAATTTATAACGATGCTTCCAAGCAGGGTTTGGACTGTGTTTTGGTGCAACATGAAAATGTGATTGCTTATGCCTCGAGACAGTTAAAGCAGTATGAACAGAACTGTCCAACGCACGACTTGGAGCTTACAGTGGTAGTTCATGACTTAAAGATGTAGCGTCACTATCTGTATGGAGCGAAGTGTGAAATCTATACGGACCACAAGAGTCTTGAATATTTCTTCACACGGAAGGAATTGAATATGAAACAGATGTAATGGTTGGAGTTAGAGAAGGATTAAGACTTTTCAATTCTTTACCATCCGAGTGAAGTTAACGTAGTTGTAGATGCCTTAAATAGGAAGACAGAATCGCAGTTAGCAATTGTACTTATGGTATAGAAACACTTTGAGAAACTGAGATTGGAAGTCATCATGCAGCCAACTCAAACTATAGCGAGAATAAAATTGTTTATGATTTAACCTACTATTCGAGATCGAATCAAGGAAACACATGATAATGATCCATTTCTGCAGAAGATTAAGGTTGAGGTTGGTACAAACAAACGTATAAGATTTGAAGTATCTACACATAAAGCACTGAATTTTAAAGGATGATTGTGTATACCTAAGGTGAAAGTATAAGAAACGAGATATTAGAAGAGGCTCACTCCACCCTGTACGCTGCACATCCAAGCGATACGAAAATATATCGAGATCGTCAATATATATTTTGGTAGAGAAACATGAAAAGAGAAATTGGTCTGTTCGTGGAGAAATGTATTGTCTGTCAGTAGGTCAAGGCGAAACATCAAAGGCCATCAAAACTACTAAAATCTTTGGATATTCTGGGATGAAAATGGGAACACATAGCGATGAACTTTGTGGTAGGCTTTCCAAAATCAGCAAGAGGTTACAATGTTATTTAGGTAGTGGTTGATCGTTTGACGAAATCATCTCATTTCCTATCAAAATAGATTTTGTTATGGAACGGTTCGCACAGTTATGTGTTAGAAAAATAGTGAGACTGCATGGAGTTCTAGTCAGCATTGTTTCAGATAGACACCCGAGGTTCAATCTAAGTTTTGAAAATGTTTGCAAGTAGCCATAGGGATGAAACTGAAGTTTAGTACTGCATATTATCCACAGAAAGAACCATTCAAACTCTTGAAGATATGTTGATGGCACGTGTTTTAGATCTTAGAAGTAGTTGGGATACACATCTGCTGTTAGTAGAGTTTGCTTACAACAATAGCTTTCATGATATTATAGGCATGGCCCCATATGAAACTCTTTATGGTAGGAGTGCAAATCTCCTATCCATTAGAACGAGGTCGGAGAGAATAGAATTTTTGGTCCCGAAATCATTGAACGAACAATTAAAGCGGTTGACAAGATTAGAGCAAGAATTGAGATAGCACAAGATCGACAAAAAATTATGTAAATGGTAGAAGATAGGATTTGGAATTTGAAGTGGGTGACAATTTTTTTCTGAAGGTAGCACCAATGAAGGGTGTTGAGATTGGTAAGAAGGGAAAGTTGAGACCACGGTTCATTGGACCTTTCAAAATTATTGAAAGAATTCATAGGGTGGCTTACTGACTTGCCTTACCACCCGAACTCGCAGCAATGCATAATGTGTTCCATATTTCGAAGTTCAGAAAATATATTCATGATCCTAAACATGTAGTGAACTATCAGACATTGGAGGTACAAAAAGACTTATTATATGCAAAAATCCTGACGATGGTTTTGGATAGAAAGGTGCACCAATTAAGAAATAGAGAGATTCACCTGGTCAAATTTCAATAACAAAATCACGGACCGACGAGTGGACTTGGGAGAAAGAAGATGAACTAAAAATCAAGTACCCAGAACTAAATTTTCGAGGACGAAAATATTTTAGGCAGAGGAGATTGTAAACCCAAAGGAAAAAAAAAAAGAAATCCATATAATAGAATTTTATTATTTCACAAGCTATATTTTCATTATTTTGGAAAAAAAAATGGGAGATTAAAGTGATATATGTATTAATTCAATTTTACTTGGGTTAAATATTTAGATTTTTATATAGCGATGATGAGTATATCAATATGGTACTCGTTGGATAGCTCGTATTTAATCATGTATATTGGACTCGAGAAAAAGATAATTATCCCTTTTTAACTTAAATACTATGCATTTAACTCTTTATTCTCATATCAGAATATACATACGCACACGACTACAGCAGCAGGCAGAAAACAAAAATTGGAATTGTGCTTTATATTCCTTTCAAAATTTGATTGATCAAGCGAGGTAGGATTACGAAGTGCAAGTGGTTTGTCCCATTTAATTTATTTATTCATGTTGATAAGTATTATACTAATGAA
The DNA here is from genome assembly GCA_903798325.1 of Fraxinus xanthoxyloides. Classification (NCBI taxonomy): domain Eukaryota; kingdom Viridiplantae; phylum Streptophyta; class Magnoliopsida; order Lamiales; family Oleaceae; genus Fraxinus; species Fraxinus xanthoxyloides. The sequence continues at coordinate 10,734 of CAIGRL010068590.1, read as the reverse complement.
AATTATGTTATGATATGATTGCTATTTATGTTATGGCCATCTGGTACCAAAAATATGATATTTATTGAGCTCTTACCTGTTTCTAAAGATATGTATAACGATATGATATTTTGACACATGATTTAATATTTTTATTCGGAATTGCACAAAATATTCGTGTCCTACTGAGTATTCCCATGTGCTCATCATTTTTCCTAATTTTTAACTAATTCTAACTAATTGAAAGTATGAAAATTGTATACAAAGATCGAATTGTTGTTTAAAATATGGAACGTATATTAGGGCATATTAATTTCATCTATTGATTGCTTTTAATTCTTAAATCTAGATTCATAATATAATGTAATGTTTGATCGAATTCTTTTATTATATTCAATATACCCTTCTTGAACTCTCATTGAGCCTATTTAACTAATTCAATCATATATCTCTATTTGAATCAATCTTAGTTAAATGCAATATTAGTTCTAAGAATTTATATAACAACTGCAATAATTAGCATAAGTAAAGCTACATTTTATACTAAATTATCGAATTTACCAAATATTCTAATTCTAAAACTCACCTTTGGATTCGTAAAAGATTCACAAATTCATGAAATTGTTGATCAAGTAATTCAAAGAATTAAACTCATGAATAAAATCAAACATATGATGAAAAAACTAGAATCTTGAATAAAAGAAATCAATAGTCTCGATAGATTACATTGTCCGCCCTAATAAAAAACTTAGTTGTTCATGATAGATGTAGAAAAATAATAAATAATAATGAATCATATCACCCGATTTTATATAAAAATGTAGAAAAAGGAATGAATCTTGCACCAAGATTTTCTTTTTCCAATCAATGCTTCAAACTGCAATTTTGTTTCTTAAAGTCTCAAGTTGTGTTTTTTTATTTTCAATGTGCATAACCCTTTTCAAATTTCTCTCATCTTGTATTTATACTTCTTCTAATGCATTTCCCGAATTTGGAGTCTTTTTGGGATTTTAACATGCCAAAACTTTGCAACCCTAGAACAGACGGCGCAACGCCTAGGCGCTGAAGTGCGGCGCTTAATAGGTGGACTAGGCAGCGCCTTAGTGCTGAAGGGGTGGTGCCTCGGTGCCCAGTTTATTTTCTACTTCTGTTGGGTTGTTGGGGTCCCTGGGCGGCAGCTTGCTATAATCCCATTATGTTTTTATGGCGCCTAGGTACCATCTTCCTATAATTCTTCTAGGTATGTGCGTCTAGGCGCCACTTTGCTGCCTTGTTTTTCCTTTTGCTTATTCCAATATCACTTGTGTCTTCAGTTTTGCACCCTTCTCACCACCTCACCAAACCTATAAAAAACAATAGCAAACACATTAAAAATATTCTGTACTCATAAGATCTAGTTAATTATCAAGTTAAAACAATATAAAATACGTGAGTAAAACACATTCATCAAATACCCCCAATCTTAATAGTTTTCTAGTCCTCAAGCAAACATAAAGAAAAAGAAAATCACTTAAGGAAAAGACACAAACAACTTAGTTAGATAGCTTACCCTGTTGGCTCATATTGAGAACATTATATCACATTTAAGAACTGCTTCAAAATCATAATGCACAAGCTAAACTTTCACTTAGCCAAATGTAAAATGGGTGTGTGTGTGTGTGAAGAATCAAGTATGACACTGTACATTTACAAGTTAGTTTATCTCCCAATCCTCAATGATCAATTATTACCTTTTTTCGCTCTTGAGATTCACAACCCCAAACTTGTTTTCTTTAATTTTCTCCCTACGATGTAATTCTAAAATTTAGTTTCAATAGTCAATTCCTTACACCACTCTAATTTAGTTTAATCTAATTGGCAATATCAACAATTTATTCATGTGATGATTCTCCAAAATTATAAGTGCTCCAACAATCTAATTATACCAAGTGAATCAAGCCCATTAATTATCTAAGCCCCTAACAATCAGTTCTTACTTGTGCACTAGCATTTAGTTTTTCTCTTTTTGATATTTTCTTTTTAACTCAATATTGACCTCACACTTTTCTGTCTTCTTGACCCATATAACGAGCTTTTAGTCGGTAACTCATCGAGTTTTGAATACCAAAGATACGAGGTCTCAAGATGTCTCTACAAACTTATTAACTCGAGTCAAAAGGTGACAGCGTAGGACATAAGCTCAATACGTGCAATACACATTTTCTATAAAAGAAAAAGAAGATTTACAGTGGTTAGATCCCTAGTATTAGGTCATCACCTAGTTCATACTAGAAAGTTAAAAACAGTTTACACTATTTTTTTTCAGTATGCATGGAATCACCATAATCCTAAATCATTTCTTTCACTAGCTCGAACACCCAAAATGATTATATACACAATTATAGAAGGTTATGACTCACGTGTTATGGGATTGAGTATCTAAGTACTCTATTTCGACCTATGAGTAAGAACCTTCCAATTTCTATACGATTCTATACTCAATTATTGTGCATAAATAGCTACGTTTCCATGGATAAGAAGAAAATTTAACTAAATCACATAATTCATTCACAATTTACAAACTAATACATGCTCTTAAATATATTCATCCTAATCGATAAGGCTATGTAACTCAAGCAGGCATGCATAAGTTTTGTAAACGCAATTAAACAAATAACACAAAAAGAATTAAGTGACTAAACAAAATAAGAAAATAATGTCATGTCTTCCCAAACTTAAACTAAATATTGTCCACAATATGAAATTAAAGAAAAAAGAGAAGGACTTACCTGAGTGAAGACATTAATTGTCTTCATCCTCGTCTGTGTCATTGTGAGGCGGTTCTAGGTTTTCTGTGTGATCAAGTTATAAAGATGGTTGATGGAATGTCATGTTGAAGTATATCAAAGCCAGTACCACGTTGAATTCTTTTTGATAATGGAACTGCTCATACATTGTCTTTGCATCAAATTCATATATAGTTGCATTACATGAAGTTGAGCAACGAGGTCAACGTTAGGAACACTGACTGGGGGTGGTCGACGTGATCTGGATGGCCGTTCTTTTAGCACAGGGGGTGGTGCACTAGTATACCCGTCGGCTCATAAATTTTCAAGTCTAATCTCCTGTGATGGCTGGTTTGGGGTGTACAACATCCTCAGATGGGTGTGTTACAATGCCATCCTTCAGATAAAGCTTAAGATCAATGTGGGAACTTATTTCTTTGGGTTCAACTCCCTATTCACGAAGCATATAATACTAATTCTCATCTACATCTGGAGGATTGTAAAACCTATTGAAGGAAATTCTATAGAAAGGAATCAATTTACCTCTCACAAACACTCAAAAGTCTGTGTTCCCTACAATTGGTGCAAAATTCCCTGACAACCAAAATAAGTGCAAGTCATGTTGGTTTGGCAAACAATCCCCACCCCGTTGTTCAATCTGCTCCACTTTGTAATTGTCGAAACCTCGTTCACAACTACAATTCTTGTGCACCATCATGTTATTATATTATTCGGCGGTCTCGACGCCAATGAATTTGTTCCTGTTAAAGGTGGTCGAAAAAGAGCTCATATTTCACGCTAGTTTGGGAGGCATTGTCCACTATGTTCAACAAACTTAATTTCAATCACCCAAAGCAAGTACGAGACGAGTACGATATTATAGTCCCCGCTCACTAATTATCACGTTTAAGATTAATTTCAAATTTAATATTTTTATCAAACAAAAATAAAATATTTATCATTATTTTTAAAGTGAACGTGAGTTATTCTTAACAAATTGAAAAAAAAAATAATATTTACTAACTAAAAACGTAAAAAAATAAAATAAAATAAAAACCAACGAGGCAAATGCGATAGGGGACTTACCCATTCCACCTCACCCCGAACATGCTTCCGCTTTAATTGAGTATGAGGATGAAAAATATGACAAAAATACTCGCCGAGATGGGGATGAAAATGACCAACTTATCTCATATTCGTTCCATTGCCAATCTTATACATCATCACTTTAAAAGATTTTTTAATTGGTTATAAAAGTCTCAATAATAAGGTTCATTTTCATCCCAACACAAAAGAAATCTAGTCTAATATATTTCTAATGATAAAACAACAAGAATGATGGAAAATCATCACCGGGAATGTGTATGAATACAAGAAATATGTGGAAGAATGTGTGGTTGAAAAAGAACATAAGAATGAAAATGAAAATTTTAATTTAATTCAAACATACTAAAAATATATTAAAATAGAAAATGACATTGAAACATTAAATGCATTTGCGCAAGCAAGAAATAATTATAGTTCTCTTAGAAAACCTCTTTTGCTTTCTTTATCGAATCTGCTGGACTTCTTTTCTTTGTATATAAACATCAGTTTTTGTTCACTTTAAAAAAATCAAGGAAAAATAAATAAATTCATCGTTTACTCGTATTCTTGTACCATTTTAATAATAATTTGTAATAAAGATAAGTTTTTGTTCAATTCTTTTGAGTTTTGACAAACATCTCGATTTCACATCAACAAAATTAACAAGCAGTTTGTGTGTGTGTGTGTGTGTGTGTATTTCTCGAGAAAGGCGAAGAGGAGGAGAGATAAAATGATGTCGGGATGGAGAAGATTAAGAGACATAGCATTGAAGGGATCGAGGAGGGGTAACCAGCACCAGTTGCAATTGCAGAAGAGGGATTTCGTGAATTGCCTTCACGTGGGCTCTTTTGTGAAACGGAGGGAGTCTTTGATTGGAGTGCAGGAGAGGTACAAGTGGAACCGCGGCGGCGCTGGCGATGAGTATCAAACTCGGAAACTTAAGGCTGAGGCCAATTGCCCACGTTGCTCCAAGCAAATGGATCTACTCTTTACAAACCGCCCCCATAACCTAATTCCACCCTCTTCCAATCCCAGTTCCCCCTTCGATTATATCGATGCAGCTTCTATTATTACCACTAATAGTGATAATTCTACCGCTGCACACACTAATGATAACAGTAATAATAGTAACTCAAAAGATGGAGGTGGAGGAGGAGCTAATGCTTTCCAGGCGTTGAATCTGTGCCCCAATTGTAAGATGGCTTATTACGTTAGGCCATACAAGATGTCGCCTCTTCAGGGAAGTTTCATTGAGATTGGGACTGTCAAAAGCAAGAATTCAAATTCGGAAAAGAAATTGGCGGAAGCTGAAGATTATGGGAAGAGGATTCGAGCTTCGTTTTGGGAGACCTTGAAGTCATATGGCAGTGAACCACCAGAGAACTGGCCGCCTCCTCCACCCCCATCTGGAAATGGGCTTTCAGTGCATACACCACCTGGACCTCCTTTTGCTCCTGGCGTCAATCTTATTCGGGCATCAGGTAACGGGGGCAATGGTGGCAGTGGAAATGACAGTCGCAATGGTGGTGGTAATAATGGAGAGAAAAGCAGCTGGGGTGGGTCTAATCTGGGTAAAAATTTACCCACGCCAAAGGAGATCTGCATGGGACTTGACAAGTTTGTCATTGGCCAGGAACGAGCTAAAAAGGTCCTCTCTTTGTTGCTTCAATAATTACTTTCTTTCATTGATTATGCATACAACTCTATTTGATTGTCGACACCAAAAATATACTCATATCATATATGCCCAAAAGTCATAACTAGACTGGCCAAACTGTAATCACCATCCTAGTGCCAGGATCAGTGCTAATTTAGATTTATGCTATGTCACAGATGTTGATTGTGCTGAATTTTGTTCAGATTATTGAAATCTATTTATCTTTACATCATAAGATGCCCAACTGTGCATTTTTAATCAATTTGCAGCTAGACTGATGCGTGTTTTACCATTTAGCATTGCCCTGCAAATTTTCTGCAGATATTCCTATCCCAATTAACCTTCTGTACCTCATGTTTTCACCATTGATGTGTCCAGGTGCTTTCAGTGGCTGTTTATAACCACTACAAAAGAATATATAATGTGTCCTTACAGAAAGGGTTAGTGATATATTGTATCTCTGTTCCTTCATATATGAGCCTATTAAGCCAAGGCCAATAATGATATTTTTACCCCATGCCTCAATTTTCACAAGCAATTCAATGTCTACTAGTGGCCCTTTTTATCTTGATTATGATTTGAATTCTGTAAGTCGATACTAGGTCAGAAGCTGATTCAGTTAGAGTAGATGATGATGACAATGTAGAATTGGAAAAGAGCAATGTGCTTTTGATCGGCCCTACTGGCTCAGGTATACCTAACCGGTGCCTTCCAATGAATGTGTTGGCTTAACTATGCAATAGTTGATGCATGATATCAAGTGACATGGCCTTTTCATCTTAAATAAATAAGTTGTGAAAATATAGGCTGTTTCTGTTGAACAGGTAAAACACTGCTCGCAAAAACCCTTGCTCGTTTTGTGAATGTGCCTTTTGTGATTGCAGATGCAACAACCTTGACACAGGCAAGTGCTTAATAATTTATTTATTTTTGTCTTTACTAGTGAAAATAAACATTAATGTACACTTGCTAGCATCTGAAAAGCATTCCTTTAGTTTTCTTGGTGCGGTTCAATTATTGTTTGTTCTCGTCAACAATGCCTGTACACGTGATTCCTTGTCCTCACACAATTGCAATTACAAACATAGATTTGCAATTTCAAACATAGATTTTATTGCTATGAAATGTTAGCCTTCTAAGGTGACACAAAGAAATTTTAGTTTAATGGTATGGATGGAAATTTTGATACCTTTCCCCTTCTGGCTTTACAGATCTTATCTTCCAGGTTTTGTCCCTTTTTTTCAATTTTTTCAATAAATCTTAAAAACAACCATTGCTATTTTGCAGGCTGGTTACGTTGGTGAAGATGTTGAATCAATATTGTACAAATTGCTCGCGGTATTAATTTAATTTTTCTATATATTCAGCATACAAGTTGTTACTTAAAAAACATTATGTCTAGGTTTTTTATGCAAGCAATGGCTAACCTCGTTGATCTACCAAGCTCAGCTTTATCCTTGAGCTTCACTGCTTCAAGAAGCCAACAACATTCTGCAAATAATCCCTTTTTCACACTGTGGACGTATCAACTAGCATGTGGCTGTGAAGGGGATTCTTTAGTTTTGGTCCAAAACTGCATTACAGAAATTTAATTTCCCATATTTTGTGGTTTACCACATTAATGTTAAATGTTATCTCGTCCCTGTTGAAGATATTATGGATCTTGTATGATTTTGTGTTAGACTTTAATTTATCACGATGTTACTAGTATCCAGTAAGCCATTCATTTTAATATCTACTCTGACTACTCACAAGTTGGTACAATTAGTCATCTTCTTAGAGATGGTGCACATCCGTTTAAGTTGATTTGTCATTGTATTCATTTTAGGCTTTGCCTGCTATACCTCATTTGTGTTTACCATTGTGCTTCATTTTGCAAATTTTATATCTGCATACATTTATCAATGATACCAGCTATCTGACCTTTCAAATTTGGGATGAAGGCTGCTGAGTTTAATGTACAAGCTGCACAACAAGGAATGGTTTACATTGATGAAGTTGATAAGATAATTAAGAAGGTTCTTGTCTTTCTCATTTTCCTTGCAAGGGTTTCTTCTTTATATGAATGTGGCTCTAGATTTGAATCCACCTTTCTATATCATTTGTGTTATATTGAAGGCTGAGAGCTTAAACATCAGCAGAGATGTTTCTGGTGAAGGCGTTCAGCAGGCACTACTGAAAATGCTTGAAGGGACTGTGAGTAACAGTGGTCTTACTTGTTACAAATGCTTAGCGATTATTTATTTCCCACATACTTTCTATATAATTGAATGCAATGAAACAGGCCATTCAGGGAGGGCTAGGTGATCGGCTTGTACAGGGCTCAATTGTTTTTGTTCATTTATCAACTTCTTGAACAAACTATTGGGCTTGTTTCGCAAAAGATCCAATCTTGAATAGGAACAAACTCAGTCTGCTTGTATGTTTTAGCTAAATACATTTTACACACAGAGTGAGTGGCATTTTCAATTAATAGAGTTCGTCCTAATGCTGTTTATATACAAATACCAGTTAAGAAGAGGTGGCGAACCTTATGAAAGGGTTGACTTATTCAAGTAGACCTTTTACTTGCAGTTTCTTCCTCTTTCTCTCTCTCCTCTATCTTCCTCCTCCAAGAAGCCTCCAAAAGCAAAGAAACGTCTGAGATGAAGTGGTTTGTTAACAATTTAAACTTTCATACGAGGTGGTTCAACATACTCGAGTTCAAGCCTTGTTACTATTTATGAAAATTTTGCACATGCATTCTTGTGCTAAAAATTAATTCTGGTAAGCCTTAGTTATCTGATCCGCGCGACTCTCGTTTGATTTCACATAATCAATGGAGATTGCATCAGTTGAGATTGACTACTTTATGGTATTATGTCTCCGACTCACCATAAAACAAGAGACCTACACATGAAGGGGCATATTGAAAAAAGGAATTAAATAAACCAGTTTATCACTTACTCTAATAGCTAAAGGTATTAGAAGAGGCAATTCAACAAAATATGCTGTTGTGAATTTGGAAAAATGGGCAACTATAAGTCTTTTGTTGAGCTTGATCTGACATTTTTCAGGATTGTAGGAGTACAAGCATAACTCAACCTGATCATAATTCACGTAGGTCAAAGCCATGCAACCTCAGCTTGGCTGGGCTTATTTGCAGCTCTATCCAATTGAATGTCCAAGAAAATTTATGTACTTTGATGGAGTATACAGTAGATTGGGAGACATCATAAAATTTAGAGTTCTACTTGCAACATTCCATGTATATCCATTTTACTGGATAGAGTTAAAAGAATGTTGATGGATTGGGTGACCATCATTATATTTTCTTCTGATTTTCATATCTTTACAATGGTTTTATTGTGAAAGTTGAGACTTATATTTTGTTGTTGAAGTTCATTGTGAATATCCATATTGAAGTGTGACACGGGGTTAGTTCATACCAAGAAGTTGGTGCTGTCTACTGTTTTTAGGCTGAAATGAGGTTTCATAGCGTCGTAGTTTACTTCCAAGTTGAGGCTTGTATTCAAAAGGTAAGGGCTTTGAATGTTTCCTTAGAAGGAAAATTGGCTATTTCTAGAAAATTTACACCAGTGGTGATCATAAAATGGTGTCCCGAATAAGAGCGATGCTGGCATACTTGGAATTGAGTCCAATATTCAAAATGTTCACTTATCATAACTACAAAACCACAACGGTTATACCATAAGTTGGTAGTGTTACTGGACTCGTTTCTTTGGCCTGGGGTATCTACAAGATGGGACTTGGTAATTGAAAGTGTTGAAAAGAAAATTTTCGTGTAAAAGGTAAAAGGGCGATAAGAGTAGAGGAGACAAACTTATAGAAATAACAGTTCAAATTGGTTTTAGATAATTGGTACGTAATTTCTCTATTGTCATAAGGGCTTCGTGGTGCGTGTTGATGAGAAGCTAGGGCTGGCACCATGCCATCTTGACTTGATAACCAGCCACCTAAATTTGCTGGTCTATAAGTTTCTGCGAGGATTAGCTCTTCTGATTGAACCTTGTAAACAATTTAATTATTGCACANACCTTGTAAACAATTTAATTATTGCACACAATTCTTATAGAATAATCGAATAATACTTCCTTGACATCTTGTTTCATTGCCATATTTGCCAATGACGATGAAGATTTAAATAGGGCTTTTTCCATTACATCTAGAAATATTGGAAATTTTTTCCTGGTACAGTTTAAGTTTCATCCATTCAGTTAAATGGAACTTGTAGAAAAAGAAACTACATTGGAAGCCCAGAACTGGAATATGAGTCCCACATTAGTTAAGAAGATTTTTGGTCCAAAGGGAAGTGAGTGTCCTTTATAATTTATCTTTCAGTGTATTGTGCTGATTGTTTAACTTTAGATTCCTATTTGCTTAGCACTTTTAAGAGTATGTTTGTAATGTCTGTTCTTGTTGAAATTTAGTCACAATTGTGAGAAATGGCTCTTCTGTAAATCTAACGCAGCATGACCTTGTCTATTATATTGTCTTGAGTTAGTTTTCAATAGAGTTGAGTCAAAGTTTATCTATTGAAAATTCGGTGGTTTGTTTCCTAAGTTCTGCAAGTATTCTTTGGCCCTAAGTCCTGTATTCTATAGATTTATGAGTTTAGAGGCCATTTAGATCTCATTTTGAGACTAGTTAAATTTCATTTTTTCTGAACTTCGCCTATTTTCTTTTTCTCTCTGTCATTTCAAGAAACTTGTCACGGAACTTAAGCCTATAATTGTCACCTCCAGAAGGCCTTTCCTAAACTCTATTGCTACATTCCTAACCTTCTCCCTCGCTGTTAAGGTTACTGGACTGACTTAACACCACTGTTTCACCAAAAAAAAAAAAAATAAAAAAAAAAAAAAAGTATTGTAAGCAAACCGTTCTTTAGTACATCGCTTTCTCAATTCCATGTACTTCCCAAACCCACCACAAAATCTAGTCTACTAGTGCATTGGAGGAATTCTGTAAGTCTATTGCTAATAATTTTTGAATTTTTCCAGGTGCAAGGTACTGCGCATCTAAAGATATCAAACTTCCTGTGTTTTTTCTATTAATTGTACAACACTTGGATTGTTTTGTATATCACACTTGACATTTTCCACTTTCATGAAGTAAATCATGATTCATATTTTCTATTTAAGGCGGCAATTATTTTAGATTTTGATCAACTTTAGTGATTATTCAATGCAATCAGAATATACTTTTTACTTCCAGATAGTAAACGTTCCAGAAAAGGGGGCAAGAAAG